>PVIU01009752.1:0-74241 GCA_004026605.1 Ondatra zibethicus
ATGGGGGTGGGCCTTGGACTTCCAACAGGGCAGGGCACCATGCCCTCTTTCAAGGAAGAAGGGGGAGGGAGGAGGGGTGGGGGGTAGTGGGAGGGGACCGGGAGAAGGGGAAGAAAGGAAAAAAAAAATTTTTTTTTTATCTTTAATTATGTTCTTGAATGGAAAAAATAAAACAAAACAATGTATGGAAAAAAAAATGAAATGAAGTCCTAAATTTAGGGAATCAAGTTTTTTTTCTAAGTAAGTCTAACTGTGAAGGTGTGCACAACAGAATATTGACTACCATCACACAACCAGTTTGGTTATACACTTTGTTAATGTTGACTTCTCTGAAATATAAATGCATGATTAAAAATTAGTGTTTAATCTAGTTATATTATCTATAACACTCAGTTAAGAATATGTAACAAATCAATCATCATCATTATTATTTGCAAATTTGGGTCCTCATTTTGAGTGGATCAGTGAGGTTTTCATTTACCATCTGCTGTGTATTTTAGATACATGACACCTGGTTTGGGGATATCCCTTGTAACTAGTCCTTGGCATAAAGGATGCTATATGCAGAGCAGACTCAATAATAATAACAAGCACATTATTGGATACGTTAGGTTAAGAATTGCAACCATGAGCTACAAAGGCAATACTGAAACATATGTAAATAATACAACAGTAGACATTCTGTACTTTCCTGGCTAGTCCTGCTTCCTTCTGGAGCATTTACACCAGCCACATTCGGAGCACTGGGTGGCCTCAGGCCAACTTTCAACCAGTAAGAAGGGGAATGTGAAGGAGGCCTGCATTCTCTTAGCTGCAACTATGAAATGCATCACTTCCACCCATGGCCCTCTTTGGAGAAATGAGGATGGCCACGCTTGACTTCCAGGAAAGGCAGCAGATAGATCCCGCTGAGTGTCCAAGATTTGTCACCATGGTTTCTATTTTTAATTTACCCTTTTAAAAGCAGCTCATCATTTACAGAAACACTTCTAGGCTTCTTCTAGCATAATTATATATATATTAATTACCAACTTAAATTCTCACAAATATTTTGAAGTGAAACGTATCTATAAGCACTTAATATTCCTTTTTTATGATACATGCTTGGGAACAGACATGCAACATTTCGAAGCCTTCCATGTAAGAGGTTTATTTAGGAGATAAAAGTTCAGGACAGAAAAAAAAAACAAGCTGAAAATAAAAAAAGTAGGGTGATAAATAAGCTCTCATAAAAAAAGTAGGGTGATAAATAAGCTCCCATGTTACTATCTGGAAAAGAGGAAAAGAGAAAGAGTATAGGAACTTAGGAGAAGATAAATCTGCAGCAAATATAATTGTTCCAAGAGGCTTTTATGGGAAAGAATAACGCAAGTAGGGTTTTGAAATAATGGAAAGCCACAGAAGACATATATAGAGAGTAAAATTACTCAGTGTTAGGGAAAAGAGCTACCACAATCACCTAAAATGGTATTTGAGACTAACATGGAATCTGGCACCTTAACCACGTTTATTAAATAACGTGAACTAGAGTAAGAGCTCCCAGGCTTGTTAAAGATACAGTCATGTCTTAGGGCTGCGACGAACTGCTGGAGTAGCTGGAAAATGAGTGGCAGGTGGAGCGCAGGGCACATTCCTGCAGACAGTGGCGCAGAGACAGCACTTGATTCTTCACAGAAGGCCCTTTGAATGCTTCCACAGAGGCAGGGATTCCATACGAGATTGTGCACCACCTGAATCTCCATGACTTTGAACATCTTGATGTAGACCATCACTTTTATAGGGTGAATTGAATGCTAGAAGTGAGTGCTCAACCAGATATTCCATTTTCCAGACTTTCCTAAGGATTTCTGAGACCCTGGAGTTTGTTCTGATAGGATGTAGACCATAATTTCCATATGGCTTATAGGCCCTGCCCATAGAAACCCCTACCAATTAACCTTCTATCCTATCACCACTTACCAGCTGCATGTGAATGGGCAAGCTGTGTGTCAGCAATGTCAAAGGTGACAGACAAGTCCTAGATGTCTGGTTAAGAAGAGAAGGCCCACATTTCTTCTTTCTCCCAAGCAGAAATAAAAGTTGAATTCATGCACCTGTGAAGTGAACATTTACTGTTAATCCAATGGGATTTTTTTAAATTGATTTTTATTGAGCTCTACATTTTTCTCTGCTCTCCTCCCTGCCTCTCCCCTCCCCTTCGACCCTCCCCAAAGTCCCCATGCTCCCAGTTTACTCAGGGATTTTTAATCATTTCTCCTTTAACTACGGGCAGCATTTTCCTTAACTAACAGACTGTGTAACACCAGAAACTGCTCTTTCATTATTATGTTTTACTATGCGCAGTAAGATGTATTGGTTGTGGCATGGGTATCATGAAATCTTGCTATCCATTTTAAATCAGATACACTGAATTCATCAAGAGGGAATGTCAAGAGATCCATTTTGAACTTTATTTTATATTAAATTTTAACACTTCTGGAATAAAATGCAAATATATTGAGTTTGTTAATAAATTAAAATAAAAAGCAAGCTAATTCTTTTTGTGGCATTTTGGCTATTTATTCTTTAATTAAAATTTTGTGAAACAATCTTTTATCTTATTTTATGTACCAATCCCAATTCCTTCTTCCTCCCCTCCTCCCTCTTCCCCCACCTTTTCCCCCATCACATCCACTATCCACGCTTTAGATAGGCTGAGGTCTTCCACGGGGAGTCAACAAAGTCTGTCACATCACTTGAGGCAGGACCAAGCCTCCCCCTCCCATATCAAGGCTGAGCAAGGTATCCCTCCATAGGGAATGGGCGCCAAAAAGCCAGTTTATGCACTAGGGAGAAATACTAGTTTCCCTGCCAACCCAGAGAAGCCAGAAAACAAGGAAAACCCTAATAAAGACATACTTACAACTCCCTCAGAAGGTGAAATAGACAAGATCTCCTGAGTAAATTGGGAACATGGAGAAGGGTGAAGGGTAAAAGGGAATGGGGAGGGGAAAGCAGAAAGGAGAGAAGAACATGAGGGTTCAGGAAGGTCAAGTCGGGGGAAGTACAGAGAGTGAGAGTTAGGAAAGAGATACATCAATAGAGGGAGCCATTATGAGGTTAATGGGGAACCTGGCACTAGGGAGAGTCCCAGGAATCCACAGGAATGACCCTAGGTAAGAATCTAAGCAATAGTGGAGATGGTGCCTTACTGCCCTTCCCCTGTCATCAGATTGATGACTTAACTGTTATCACAGAACCTTCATCCAGTAACTGATGGAAGCAGATGCAGAGATCCACAGCTAAGCACTGGCCGAGCTCCTGGAGTCCAGTTGTAGACTGTGAGGAGTGATAATATGAACAAAAGGGATCAAAATCATGATGGGGAAACCCACAGAAACAGCTGACCTGAGCTAGTGGGAGCTCACTGACTCTGAACTGACAGCTGGGGAGCCTGCATAGGACTGAACTAGGCCCTCTAAATGTGGGTGACAGTGTGTGGCAAACTAATTTAATATACAAAAACGTCTAATTTGGTTAAGTTGATGGTTTGTTTCCACACATTCCTGTAGAGGTATTTGCTGGGCTTTCTATTTTTCAGCCTTTTTGGGTCTCTGTTTCCCTTTTTTCCTGATCCAGTTCTTTCTATTCTTAAAATTTATTTCTTTTTAACTTTCTTTTCTTTTTCTTTTGTGATTTATTAGTTCTCTAAAAATTTTGTACAATGTCTGTTTTTCATATTTATCTCTCCTTCCAAAATGCTTCCCAGATCTACTCCCTTTCATACCCACCCAATTTTATGTCCTCTTTTTTATTTTCTCTTTTTCACATCAAGTACAATTTGTGCCACCATGTACTCTTGGATGTGTGGTCTTCTCCTCAAGTGTGGTGGACCTGCTAGGATCTACATGCTTAAATCAATGGACTCCCCCTCTCACTGTAGCCGTCAGTTGCCAATAGCTCCTCGACTAGGGGTGGGACTTCCTATTCCCCTTCAGTCTTCATGTTGGGCTTTTCCTCTGGCTTGAGCTTGCACAAGACTTACACATGCTGTCACAAGTGCTCCAAGTTCAAACGCGCAACTGTCCCACTGTGTTCTGAAGACACTGTTTCCTTGTAGTCATTTATCACCCCCGGCTCCAACAATCTTTCTTACCCCTCTTCCCAGTGATCTCTCAGTCTTGGGAGGGTTGTATGCACATCTGTAGGATGTGCCTGTTTAGAGATGAACATTCCTCATTTTCTTATTTTCTGCATCTTGACCAATTGTGGTTCTTTGAGTTAAGTGCCATCAACTGAAAAAAAAAAAAAGCTTATCTGTTGAGGGTTAAGGGATGTGTTATGGGCATAATAATAAGTCACCAGGAGTTGGTTTAACACTGATAATTTAGCAGAACCTGCCTAGCCTTTGGTCCTGATAATTGTGTCAGATATGAGTTTCATCTTGGGGACTGGGTATAAGTCCAGTCAGAAAGCGGTTGGTTACTCCCATGACATTTGTACTTATTTTGCCACAATGGGCATGCCACGGCAGGCCAGTTGCCACTGTAGCTAACCCAGAGGTGAACTCTGAGTCAATTCATGCCCTCAGTATCTTTTCTTACTCCTAGCTTGGAATCCAGAAGGCTCCCTATAGGGAGCTTTGAGATAAGGTAGTTTCAAACAGATGCTTAAAACTCTTTTTTCACCTCTCAGGTAGCTTCCCAGCACCAGCTTTGCCTTTGCCAGATTCAACCTATTTTCCCTTTTGCTGTTTCTGGTATACTATCTAGCTGTCTAGTTGACAGCAGCAGCTTTAACATCCTTTCTCTATTTCTTGGCCTATTAGAAGTGACTTTCCTTTATTCAATCCAGCTTGTTTTCTGAGCCAGTATCCTTAAGTACTTGAGAAAAGCAGGCCCTGTGACCCCGTCAGCAGTGAGTACCAAGCCAGTTACTATCTCTAGTCATAGTCTCCTTCTTAATGCGCACATCAGCTAAATTTCTCCTTTGTCCACCTCCAGAATACAGTCCTGCAGTTTCTTTCTTTCCATTTCATGTTGTTATTATTATATACTTTTCCCTTTACTTGAGCAACCAAACACTCTATCTCCATTTTGTAATTCATCTGCCAATGCTGGGTTCTTTGTTCAAGGCTTAGAATCTCATAGTTTGAAAATGGAATTCGGTGTTCTTTAATTTTACACTTGATTACTATCAAGCACACATCCTTTAGTGGAGTATCAATTTCATAACAGTAGAACTATGTGGAGAGTGAGTCAGCAAGGAACTAAGCCTTTCTAATATATGAAGCTCAGCAGATTCATCTAGTAGATGTTAGCTGGCAAAACCTGGGACCATTACATATTTTTTTTTAAAGGTCTTAAAGGTAAGAAGCAAGCCTAAGTAAGATGAAACACATTTTCAGAATAGTTAACCATCATGAAAACAGGTGCCCCTTAGAGGCTTTTTGAAGATGACTTAGAAAATGTATCAACTATTTGAATGTATCATCCAGATAAACAGTATTTTTCCATAATGAAGGAGAATGACTCTTGTATTTAAAGTAGAACATAATTCTGGAACCAGGTTTGGTGTTGCAGGATTGTATGTCTGATTGTAATTACAGCACAGAGGAGGTTTAGAAAGGAGGGTTATAAGTTTGAGGACAGCCTGGAGTATAGTAAAATCTTGTCTCAACAAATACACAACACGTAAGAGCCTAATAACAACAATCCCTGGGGAAGTTTGTTTGCTCTGCACAGCCTTCAAATGTCACAAGCTGGATTGTGGTTTCTGTGAAGGTTCTGCATACCTCATACCATTCCTCTTAGCCATGCATGCGCGCTTTCCAGATCAAACTAAAATCACACAGCCGCAGATCACATGTCATGGTATCTAATGTAGCGCCTGTTTGCAGAACAGCCTTCATAAATACTTGCTGTAAATTAATAAATGCTCCTTTTAAAGACATTTATTTTATTGCGCTTGAATCCGATTATCTGCTATTGCAGCCTATGTTACCTAAGAAGCCTCAGGTTATTCTATCTGGAGATTTGGAGCTCAATACTCCTTGGGATTTGACTCAGTAGAGGTAAAGAGTTGAGACCTTTGGATCCTGCTGTGATCAGGTATTGCCTGTAGGTGGCTTCCTCAAGGGACATCACACCTAGTGAAGCGACTTTCTTAGGACTGGTGGGTCTTTGGTAAAGAACAAGCTCTTCAGGACTCAGAAGATGGGCGCCTCGGTGCAGAAGGGAAATTATGTACTACAATGTCTGCTGATGCCCCTTGTGGCAGCAGATGTCATTACTCCAGAGGAAGTTTGGTTGCTTCTGGAAACATTATAGTAGAAGATACAAAGATCCCTGTTTCTGGGGGCTACAAAAGAAGCTCAGTAGACAAAGAACTCTACCAACATCACGGTGCATTTGGTCTTGAGATCGATCCCACCTGTGGTTATCATCTTACTCTTCTATCACCTATTTGCAATGCTCATCATCCTCAGCAGACACCTTTGCCTCCTTCCTAGTGGGAAGGAACTTGTCCATAGACTGTAAGCTCAGGTTGTTTCCTCCAAGCATGGATGGGACCTGGCACCTGTCCAGTATTTCTGTAGTTAAATGGCAACTTGATCTAATTCTGGGTTAAATTAGCAAGTTCTTTTGACTTCCATTCCTATGCTCTCCTACCTGGATCAGTAATATTTTGACTTCTACTATAATCTTTTTAGTTTGTTTCTTAAATAATAGAACCTAGGTGGAAAGGGCAATATCCTGTAGAAGCAATCAGGATGTTGTGTTTGTCAGCAGTACTGATGAGATGTATTGAAGCCAAACATCTCTTTCAATTCTTTTTTTCTAGGGTAGAGTGGTTTGCTTTCAGTTCCATGTGCTCTGTCTGGCCAGTGCTTTAGTTCTAACTGCAGGAGAGTTCTCCACTACCATGTGAGCATGACCTTGTTCTTCTGTTTTCCCAAGGTTACAGAATGTTCAGGGCATTTGTTCTGTGTGTTTATCACCCTGCTAGTGCTCTCTCTTCTCCCTCAGACATTTCCTCAGATTCTGGCCCCACATCAAGGACAACATGAATATCAGGCAGCTGATGCACTTAAAGTTCATGCTCTTTGGCTTGTTTCTGCTGTGTCTGGGCTGCACTCGTAAATAATAAGATATCTTCATAATCATAACCAATGATTTCATAAGTAGTTAATGACCTTCCAAGGGAACCGGCCCTGGTGATTTCATACATGGAGCTTTCCTTGTATTCACTGAATTACCAGGTTAGTCATGGCACACTTTCCAGATGTCCATGGCACTGACTTGGAATTCTGATTTGGTCTTCATGATTGGCGACTTTCAACCTGAAAACATATCAGCATGGGCTGAATCAAGGGTGTGAGGAGAGAATGCATGTCTGGCTGACTTGCCTTCGTGTGAGTTTTAAAATCAGTTGCAAATTTTTCCATCACTTATCTGTTTCCTGCTTTATAGCCCTCACTTCCCTTTCTATGTTGCTTTTTGGTTGTTTTCTCTCCTAAGTTGTAGCTGAAACAAACTGTTCAGATTTTGTTCTTGTTGGTAGCTCACATCCTCTATTCCGGTCAGTTCTATCTCAAAGAACATCACAAGGTTAGAGAGATAACCCCTGCCTAATGTGGGAACAAAATGCACTATTTTCTGACGGAGAAGTTGCTGTGTTTATTTCCAGAATGACTCCATATGTCTTTAAAGATGAAATAGAGATTTCTTTTAAAAAGGAAATGCGAATTTTATTGCTATCTTTGTATTTACCAGGATAAAATTCCCTAGTTATCTTAATAATTCCCAAATCTCTGTAGCTTTTATTTGTCACTCCCCAAAATGCGAGTGTGGATTACATGGGCATTCTGGGGGACAGGAAATGTTTCATGTGGCTTTGCATTTTCAGGTTTCTTTTGGTAGCATTCCATTTAGAAGGAGGAGTATAAAAGAGAGACAAATGACAATTGCCATGGTGTGAAGATTGTTTGACCCCTACTGCAGGTAGAGTTCATTTTATCCATATGTGTGTTGAGGGCTTCTGGGATATCTGTGAAGTAATTAGGTCAAGGGGTTTCCAGTCTTGTGCAAAGGGATAAAAGTTTCATGAGAGTGGGGGAGACTGCATTATTATAAGGTGAAACTGGCATCTCCCCACACTCTTCTGTAAAATTATTTCTTTTCTAGACATACATGATTTTTTTGTTTTTGCTTTCATACCTTGCTATGCTATGCTATGATTCAAGAGATCCTCAATAGATATAGGAGCCTTGAGTTTCTCTACCTTTAGACCCTAAACTAAGTGAACCTTTCTTTCTTTATAAATTACACAGTCTCAAGCACTACAAATAACAGTAGGAGCCAAGATGGTAGATTACAGAAAATAGTACTTTGTGGTTCTAGGTTGTTTGGAATGGACACAACTAGAGAAGAATCGCGTAGTGCAGTGATCGGTGAAGCGATTATATAGGTTAATAGTTTTAAAACAAAGGAAGTCATAAATCAAGACATTTCTCAAATGTAATGGTGAAGACCATGAGCAATTAGTTTACAGCAGAACAGGGAAATCTCTGCTATAGGTTTCCAATACTATCTATGATAATCTTAGTTCAGGATTGGTGAAAGCTTGTAGTGCATTAAGAATACATTTTAAAGCTTTTACTTGATGATTAAAAAAATATTAGGTCAGACAGAGGGGTGATAGGAACCAAAAAGTAGCTCAGGGTTCTTTAGCTATAGGTCTGCAATTTTCTCAGTCTCCATAATACCGCAAGTCAGCCTAGCTGAACCTTTAGAATAGGTGTGACTTTTTGCCCCGGAAACTTAAACTCAGATGGAAATTCCTAATTCACCCTTTTCTTTGAACTCAAAGAAAACATCACTGTTCTGTCCTTGCCACTCACTGTCTCTCCTTCTTTTGGTCCAAGACTATTGACGCAAACTTATTGAAATTTGTATGCAATGGGACTTGTGCCCGAGTGTACTTTTTCTTTAAGATTGGTAGCTCCAGTGACCAGCTAGTGGTGGGGACACTGAATTGGTCCCAGGGATTGCATGTAAGGACCAGGCAGTAGGCCTCAGAAAGCTGCAGTCAGTGGTGGGTCGGTGGAAAGCCCAATCCACCTCACCACTGGAGCTTGCTGCCCTACACTTCATGTTGAGTCAAGAGAGCACCTGGCTCCAACAGGTAGCAGAGTCATCAATATCAGCCATCCCCTGAAGTACTTAAGCTGATCGGATCAGAGCAAATTCCAGCCAAGAGAACTTTGTTTCTATGCTACCAATGATAGCATCTTCACTGTTAACTTGCCTGTATTTGAAAGCACTTCAAAGGTACATGACTGGGTGTGTCTGTGACAGAGGTTTACTATGATGGTTTAATGAGAAGGGAAGACCCACCCTCAATGTGGGCAGCACCATCCCAAGTGCTGGAGCCTAGACTCTCCCCTTCCTCCCTCCCTCCTTCCCTCCTTCCCTCCCTCCCTCCCTCCCTCCCTCCTTCCCTCTGTCCCCTCTTCAAGTTGCTTCTGTCAGGTGTCTGGCCACTGCAGTGAGAAAAGTAGATAACACGGTGCCTTGTACTAGCCAGAGCCAGGGTCTTTCAACCCTCTCAGCACCGACACAAGAAAGAGTGTGCTATAAAATCAATGGGTTAGTGCAGGTTTTGTTCCTTCTCAAGAAGACACAGAAAGAAGTTCATATTGGCAGACTTAGTAAATATCTACTCTTACTAGCGAGACCACCATAGATGAGACGATGCTTTTGTCAAAAAGAAAATGCTTCAACTGAGACATTAGATTATTTCAAAAGTATTTGCTGACTGATTTAAACACACATGCATGTATGTATATATTTTCATTTTCCTATTTTGTCTGTATATATTTTATTACTTTTTACCCTGTTATTCTCATAATTGTAAAAGTCTCCCTGCCCCGTGGTGTGTGCTGCCATTGGTCATGTATGGAAACCAGAAAATAACTTTGTGGATTTAGTTCTGTCCTTGCTCCTTCATGTGGGTTCTGGAGATCAAACCCAGGTTTCTAGAAAATTGCCTTTACTTGCCAAGTCAGCCAGTCAGTCATGGATTCTTTTCTTCTCTTTCTTAAAATAAACCTTTCACTGTTCACTTTCTTCCCGCTTTCTCCTTTTTCACTCTTAAATGTTATAATTTATTTTTAGATTCTATTTTCCACTTTTTTCTTTTCATTAATTTCTTTTCAAAAGCATATTAACCATCTCTTGTGGTTTGTGTTATTTTTGTCTGTAGCATGTCTGTTGTTATTGTTAGATTTGTGGATGTTGCAATCCAATGCTTGGTTTTCACTTTATTTATGTATCTAGTTCCTTACAATTTCTTGCTGTTTCAGTTGTATTTCCCTTTCTGTACAATGGTGAGAGTAAGCATGAGACTTTAAGTATGCTTTACAGATGTTCTTCAGCTGAGTTACACTCAGCACAACGGAATCAATGTATCATTCTCTACATATAGCCTTCTTCCACTAAGAGTTTGTGTATCTTTGTGTACTCATAGCCTTCTTCCACTTGAAATTCAATGGATACTTTACAGATTAAAGAAGAATAAAAACTCACAACGGTCAAGGTCCTGGCAGGCATGTCCAGGGAAAGCAGAAGACAGTCTGGACATTCTGTCTACACTAACAGTATAGACAGTCCTTGTAACTAAGAGAGGCTGTAACAAAGATCACTCACATAATCTTTTGGATCACACATTGTTGATAAGACTAGAAGAGAAGTTACAGAGGAGTTACTCTTTATACTCTGTTGTCTACAACATACAGCAGATATTCGCTAGTCATTTTCTACTTTTGTGATAATGAAGAGGAAACAGGACTTTATGTACGGACACAGTATGTGTTTTGTAAGAATGCACTAATAACCATCAAAAGAAGTAATGGGCAAATTGTTCTAAAATTAAATTGGAAACACACTCAACACTTCACAACAATTCAACATCGCAGAAGTGAGATCAGGAGAAAGCTCATCCTTAAGAAGGTTCTCATGAAAAAGTGGAGGAGGCACCAGTGCCAAGATATGTGCATGTCCTAGTTTACACACAGGAGACATGTAAAACAAGGCAGTAAGATATGTGCATGTGCTAGTCTACACACAGGAGACATGTAAAACAAGGCAGCATACCTTTAAGAGACTGCAGTTCTCTACCAGCTTATTTCAAAAATATTGAAATGGATTAAATTTTGGATAAATAATTCAGAAGAATATTTAAAAGTTACCAACAAATTCCCCCCAAACCCAAACATAGAAAATCTACTGAGTAAGATAAAGAGGATAATAAAAGGTGTGGATGAGAAGTTCAATAAAGAGTTGGTGTATTAGTGTTCTCACTAGCTAAAACAAAACAAACACACCTGACAAAAGAAACTTAAGGAAAAATGATCTACTTGATTTTTATTTCTAAATTAATTATTTTTGGCTTATGGTTTAAAGGGATACAGTCGACCATGGCCAGGAGGAAGTCCTGATGGCAGAAACAGGAGATAACTGGTCAAACTAGCACCTGAGACAGTAAATAGACTGGTTTTAAGCCATTGAATCTATATTCACTTTCTTGAAACTGCCCCCTCATGCCCCTTGTTAGTTTCCTGACATCTTTTGGTATTTCAAACAAGTCCTACATATCTAAAGATTCAAATCTAGCATTCAAGAATGAGAAAACATGATGCTTTTCTTTCTGTGTCTGGGTTACCGTACTCCAAGTAATTGTTTCTAGCCCTATCCATTTTCCTGTAAATTCATAGTGTTTTTCTTTTTTGAATAATACTGTTAAAATATTCCACATTTTCATTATCTATTCATTTGATGAACATTTACGATGTTTCCATTTATTGGCTGTTATGAATAGAACAGCATTGAATATAGATGAACAAGAAGCTCTGCATAAGAATACAGTCATTCACTGGTGCACGCCTTTAACCCCAGCACTCGGGAGGCAGAGGCAGGCGGATCTCTGTGAGTTTGAATCCAGCCTGGTCTTCAAGAGCTAGTTCCAGGCAGAACAGGATCCAAAGTTACAGAGAAACCCTTTATCGAAATAAAAACAAACAAGCAAAAAAAAATACAGAGTCATTTGAGTATGAAATCAAGAGTTGATCTAATTTTAGGTTTTTGAGGTACCTGGATAAATATTTCCATAGTGACTGCACCTATATGCACTCCCATCACCTAAGTGCCCCCCTCTACTTACATCCACACCAACACTTATCATCATTTGTTACCTCATCATTCTAACTGGGATAAAATGAAATTACTAAGTAGTTTTAATTTACATTTCTTTGATTTTTTAAAGAATGTTGAAATATTAAAAAACAAACCAAAGCAAAAAACCAAACTTCTCATCCATTTGTATTTCATTCTTTGAGAACTCTTCAATTCTACACCCCAGTTTTTAATTGTTTTGTTGCTGTTCAGTTTTTCTTGAGTTCTTTGTGTATTCTAGGTACTAGACCTCTGTCATATGTATAGTTAGTAAGGATTACTTTCCTTCCCATCCTGTGGACTGTCTCTTCATTCAGATGATGGTGTTGTTTCTCATATAAAAGCTTTCTATGTTTATGACATCTCTTTACCAATTGTTGCTTACCAAAGCTCTGCTCCGGAAGTCATTTTTTTCTGTGCCTATAACTTTTAGCATATTCCATACTTTCTTTTCTACCAGATTCAGGATACCTGAATCTGTTGAGATTCTTATGTTGAGATCCTTTATCCAGTGGAGTTGAGTTTTGTGCACAGTGAGAGATCAGGATTTAGTTTCATTCTTTTACACATAGCTGTTCAGTTTGGCAAGCACTATTCGTTGAAGATGCTCACTTTTCTACAATATTTATTGTTGGCCTCTTTGAAAAAAAAAGCCAGATATTTTTATTATTATGGGCTTATGTATAGGTGCTAAAGTTTATTTCGTTGAATAATGTGGGTGTTTTTATGACAATAATATGTTGTTTTTTTAATTACTGGAGCTTTTTAGTATAACTGAAATGGTGGTAACTCTAGCAGTTTTTAAATTCTCAACATTTTTTTTGATATCTTGAGTATTTTGTGTTTTTTTTTTCTGTGAAGAATTGTGTTGGACTTTTGTTGGAGAATGTGTTGAATCTTTAGATTATTTTTGTTAGAAGAGCCATTTTCACAATATTACTCCTATAAATATATGACCCCTCCCACCTCAAGTATCTTAGCTTCTATTGTATTTCCATTTTTTTGGGTTAGGCTTCCTCCATTCCTTTTTTGAGGCTACCATGAACAGGATTGTTTGCTGATTTCTTTTTTGGTGTGTTTGTCATTTTTATATAGGAAAGGAATGGATTTTTGTGACTTGATTTTGTATCCTACTACTTACTAAATGTGTTTATCAGCTTTAAGAATTTTCTGGTGGAATCATCAGGATCTTTTACGTGTAGAATCATGTCATCTACAAATAAGGACACGTTGACTGACTTCTTTTTTCCCTCACATTTTTCTCCCCTTTATCTTCTTCACTTGTCTTATGGCTAAAATTCTGAGCACTAAATTGAATAAGAAATGGGGAGAATGGATATCCTTGCTTTGTTACTGATTTCAGTGGTAATGCTTTGAGTTGTTCTTCATTTAACAGGATGTTAGCTGTGAACTTGTTCAGTATTGCCTTTACTTTTTATTAGATATGTTCCCTGTATACCTAAGATTCTCCAGGACTTTTAAAAATGATTTATTTATTTTATTTTATATGCATTGGTGTTTTGACTGCATGCATGTCTGTGTGAAGGTATTGAATACCCTGAAACTGGAAATACAGGCAGTTATGAGTGGCCATGTGGGTGCCTGAAATTGAACCCAGTTCCTCTGGAAGAGCATCCAATGCTCTTAACAGATGTGCCATCTCTCCACTCCCTCTCCAGGACTTTTGTCATGAAGAGATGTTGGATTTTATTAAAGGTTTTTTAATGCATCTAATGAGATGATCATGTAGTTTCTGTCCTTGAGTCTATATATAAAATGAATTATGCTTATTGATTTATATCCATTGAATAATCCCTACATCTCTGAGTGAAAATGACTTGATACAATCTCTTGACCAATCTATTTTAAGGCTTTTATCTGAGTTATTTTTATTTGACTTTCTGAATTTTTTGTTTTGAGGCTCTTTCTGCTTATTACACTATATTTTAGTATCTCGAATTGTTTTCACTATTTGATTTAATTTTATATTCTTGTGATATTTATTCCAACATTTATTCATATCCCTTTTGAATTCCTTGAACATATTTATTATTGCTGTTTTGAAATAATTGTTTTGTACATCATCTGAGGACATTACTTTGGGAGTGCTAACTTTTGGAGAAGATATATTATCTTGGTAATTCATGTTGTTTTTGTTTTTATGATGGGACTCAGGCATGTGGAGTTAGGTTATTGATGGTGTTTCTTGATACTAATATCTGGTTTCCCTCTTTTGAGTGGGCATTTTGCATCTCTCTTTGTTATTACCCAGACTTGTCATGTTATTAACTAGTTGACTGGGGATTGAGGTTCAGTCTTGGGCAACTCAGTGTTGATGCTCAAATGGGGTGTCAGAATGGTCCTGTCTCAGCTAGGGCTGTGTTGAGTTTCTCAAGGCCCAGGAGCAGATCTGCTGTGGAGTTAGTTAAACCTCAGTCGTCTGGGTGATGTTTACAGAACTTGCCTTTGGGCACCATGATGACCGCATGAGTCGGGGTTCTCCACCTGGAGCGCTATTCTCCTTTTCCTTCCCCCTTTTCTGTCCTTCCTTTTCCTCTTCTTTCCTGTCCTCCTTCATTTCTCCCTCTCTGTTTTTGTTTTTGTTTTCTTCATAATTTAAGTTAAGGAGCTCCTATGAAATGGCTAGTCAAATATTCAGTGTACAGAAACATTCTGCATAGAAAGTTCTGTCACTCTGCATAGAAGGTTTGTCACCGTCTTGATTTGTAAGAGTTTCATTCAGGTTGTGTATGGAGAATGATACATTTTTCCATTTGTAAAATAAATTTCCAGCCTGAAAGACAGTCAACCAAGAGGATGGGATTATTTATGTAGCTGATTAATAATTCTTATTCCACAGATACAGTTTAATCTGATCTGAAGAAATTTTACAATTTTGTATAATAATTTGTAATTTTGGTATTTAAAATGCTTGGCCCTATCTTATAACTTTTATTTTCAACTATATATATATATATATATAAAATTAAAGATTTCTATTTGAGTAACATGGCTGACATTTGCCCTCAGGAACAAAGAAAATTTAAACATTAATTTATCCCAGGTAAACCAAAAGATTAAATATGTACTTTCAAATTAAACATTTTTGGCTATATGACTGCCCACACATTTACCTTCATAAATCTCTAGATTTGGAGGATAAATGTGTAGGAAGCATAATAAAACAAATCTGTAACAATGGAATTTTGCCCATATATACTGTTAAGTGTTTCTAATTTAATATCATAATATAGCACAACTTTGAGGTGAGATTTCCCTAGACTGAGCAACTATAAAAGATTTTTTTTTAATTAATAGATGTTACAAGTGCATATCAATTTCTGAAGCAATCTTAGGGAAAAAAATCATACTATATTAATATGTTAATGCAAAGCAAGAGTAATGGTAAGAACGAAGGAGTAGATTAATCAGCTTTAAAATGCAATAACTTTGAATTTCCACTGTAATGAATCCAAATTACCTCTACCCCATACTTTATCACATGTTTTAATAGATCATACCTTGCATATCATACTACCTGGAATCCACACAGCCAGGATGATTCTTTCTATAATGAAGAGGTATGTTTGATATTTATTTTGATGTCTTTCCAAATTTGGGTAGTTCTTTAACTTGACAACCTATTTAGACAAAGACCAGCAACATTCAGTTTATGGCCTGTGTGCAGGTTGGATTGGTGTACTGCTCACTCTTAAGGGTCTGGATTCTATTTAACATGACAGTAGCACTTAGAATAGGAGCAGAATGCCCAGCGTTTATTTGGCCTGCAGTTCGTCTTCGTCAGGTTTGAAGATAACTGCCTCATAGTGTATAGTATTGTAGAAAGGTTTTATGGAAAAGTTATTTCATCTAGACCTTGAAGAATTGATTAGGCTGTGCAGAGAGCAGAAAAAGTTATTGTAGATAAGAGTAAAGGTTAACTGAGACTTAGAGATAGAGAAGAGAGTTTTCAGCCATGCACATCCCAAGACTTGTACAGAATGAGGTAGATAATCTAGTGTGATATTAATGTAGGAAGGAAACAAGAAGGGATGATGGAAGTTGTCAGTGAAGGTCACTATGGGAGAGCTTTAAATTCCAGGAAACTCTTGAGCTTCAGCTGATGCCATAGAAAATGAAATATGCACATCTATACTTTAGAGGTGATGTGTGTGTCTGTTTAGAGGATAAGAGGGAATGGATTGTAAATAGTAAGAATTGCTGTGAATTGGAAAACAATGAAAACCTATGATAAGAGGTACACAAAATGCCATAAATTTGAAAAGGATTGGACACAGAAGGAATTGGAGAGAAGAGTTGGGGAAAGATGTAATTGCAGTACTCATATGTGGAATCTTCAAAAAAATCAAATGAAAAATAAAAAATTAAAATTTTAGAATGGGATGAGCCATGTCAACTACATACAGTAGAGGGAAGTTGAATATAACTTTGTGTTTGGTAGCGTCGAAGGAAAGAGATGACTGCACATGATGAACATAGACTCCCCAAGTTTTTCTTACCCTTTGACCAGCAACATAATGAAACACAGCCTAATGCAGAACTAATTTAGATTCAATCCAATGGGAACTTAAAATCTCTTCAAACCTCTTATGCATATTGTTCCTTATCCTTGCTGTTGCCTGTCGCCTGAAAGAGCCTGCAGCCAGAAAAGGCACAGCAATGCAGTACGTTATGTAAATGATTGGCTGTTGAAAATGATAGATTCAGGTGCATGAGATATACAGCTGAACAGGTTCTGGGAATAGCTGACTGCCGCCCCCTCCCCCCCACAGGGCTTTGTAGGGTCCTTCTTTTCAGAAGGGTGTGAATTTCCTACTTAGGGAACACTTTAACCATTGTAGACTGTAGTCTGGTCAGTGGGTGGCAGTATTGCACAGTAAAAAGTGTCCAGACTATATCACCAGAATAGTGCTCCTTTATTCCATGTCTCATAGACTCAGACAATCAAATTGTCTTCACAATTACTTGATATTTCCTTTGAAATACAGACCCCCACACTATAGCAGTTAGAGATTCTGAATCAGTCAGTTTGGGATGGGGCCAGATATAGGGGTGCGTTTTAACACACAAAGTAATTTTGAGAGTTAGCTAACTGTGGAATTTATTCTTTATGAGGTGTTCTTTTCATAGCATTGTTGTGAATATTACATGAGGAACATACACCTGAGTTTAAAATAACTTTTCCTTCCTCTTTCAAATGTGCCATAATTTCTCATCAGTTTGAAACTTGAATTAAAGAGTTCGTATAGTAGAAAAACACTGGTGAATTTTGACCAATATAATAGAGAAAATATAGTATTAGTTGGGTAATACTGAGTAGACAGTAGAAAGTACAAATCCTTTGCTTCAATATTTAAAATTTCTATTACTTTTGAGATTATAATATAAATCAATACTTCCACCTTTCCTTCCTCCAAGTCCTTCCATGTACTTCCCTTGTTACATTTCACATTAATGGCCTCTTATTTTGTTAATTTTCTCACAGAGATTTGTATGGAAATTTAAGAATATATGTATTTAAAATTCCAAATTTTACATAAACACATCATTCTAGACCTGCATAATACTACTTGTATGTATGTTTTCAGGGGTGAGCATTTGGTATCGGATAAATAATTGGTATGCTCTTCTCTGAGTAAGACTTTTCCTCCCAGTTTTAGCATGCCGTAGTTGCCGGTTGTTCTTTGCGTACGCCTCATGGACTTTCCCTTTTTCTAGCATCATATTGTTGTCCTCATTCAATTTTTTAAAAGTCAGAGTAAAGAAATACCAGAATCAAAGTAGTGATAAAATAGAGGAAGGCATATCTCTCTATATTTTAATATAAAGCTCACATTTATTTTTGACTCTGTGATAAATTAATTTACAAAAGTGTTATGACTTCGTAGTTTTAAGAAAATAGCTTAGGTTAAATACACAATTCTTTCCCTCAACTCCAAGCCAAATACAATTAAATAAACAAATAACAAAACTATATGTGTCAGTAATAGCAACTGTGATTTACAGTACATACTTTTGGACTGACCATCCACAGAAAGGGGATGGCAAGAGTTCAACACAACCTACACAACAACATGAGGCACATATGTCCGCTGTGCTTGAGCTTATAGCACATCGTGATCAGTCTCATACAAATTGTCCATAGTTTCTGTGTTGCCAGTCAGCTGACCCTCCCAGGTCTGAGGGTGTTCCAATAGAGTCCCACTGTATTTCATGACAGTATCACAATATCTCCTTCCCTTTGTCTCTCCATGTCTTCCTGCCGATGCTCCCTTAAGTCTCTCTCTGGATAGGTTCCATGTTAAGCCACTCTGAGTCCTTCGTCCTTTCACTGGGCCTGCTGAGTCACCAAAGCAGGCCCAGACGATCACGTAGGCTGTGTCGCTGGCGTTTCCTTCTGTCCTTGATACCATCTTTTAGTTCCTGTCAGCCAGGAAGCCCTCACTTTAAGCTACTAGCCTGAAGGTCATTTAGAAGATTTAAGTAAATATTTGATTTCAGAAACCTGGGATAAGAGTCCTTTTCCATAAGTGTATATATGACTTTTTGTGCTTCATCAAAAGATGTGGGGGTTGGTGATTTAATCTTCTTGGCTGTAGATTCTCGAGTACGAAAGTCAATATTGATCTGAAAAGAAATATTTGTTAATTAATGTGCACTTGCTGTTTATGATACTTTTTATTATGCTATTGCTGTTTCAGATGCGCCTTAAGAAAATGGGTTTACATTCCTATTTTAATCATTTCAGATATGTCTTAATTTGCTATTCTTAGCCAGCCCTATACTAGGTGTGTGAGAGCCACAAACAAAAATATATAACAAAAAGAGGTTTTGCTTTCTGCTTCTGTTTATGGCGTAGTTGGGAGGTCCAAAATTAAATAGACATGAAAAACTTAAATATCCATAGAAAGTAGCCACATACCAAACCAAAGTGTCATGAACATTTTAGGTTTACCAAGTGGGAATATTTTCCTGAAGATCAACACAGCTAAATGGCTGCACATGTTTTTGCTGCTTTGATTGTGTGTTACACTAGTCTGTATTTCATCCCTATCTGAGTTACATAGTTCACTAAGGGTTCCTTAGCCTACTGATCTGGTCTGGGTTATCTCATTCCATTCCTCACCCAATAGTTTTGAAAAATCAGTATTTTTTGTCTCTGTACTGATATCTTTACAAATAGAGGGACTAATCCCACCTCACTGAATGCACAAATGCACATCTGTATCTAACCAAAAATACGATGCCAAGGACTTCAACCTAACCTGTGTACCAAATGTGTTTCTTTCTGTTGGGAAAATTTACACACATTGATGCTAATGACGATGACTTTAATACTCACTTGTTTCACAGCATCTGAGTGCACAAATGCTTTGTATATATTCTCTGCTTTGCTGCTCAAAAGAGCAGACTCTGTTTTCTTATAGTCTTCACAAGCCAACCAGAATTCAATATTCTCTTCACTGAATTCAGATTTTAGAAAATTTCCAAAGACGCTTTGACCAGCTAAAAAGAGAGGGGTTGAGTAAACTAAGTGAGACAGTAAATGAATATATCATAGAAGAAATTTATAAGCAAATTCTACTATTTCTATATGTACCAAGGTATGAGATTGCGACCGCTAAGATAGTTGCACATAGCTTGCAGGCAGCCTTGGGGATTCTGTTATGTGTGGAAGAGGAATCTGTTACCAGACAATCTCGCCCACAGTCACACACTGCCTTGTGTATTCATGCAAAAGTGCTTTGCTTCCTGCTGCATTTAGGTTGAACTCGGGCTCTTCGGATTATAGAACAATGTTATTACTTAGAGACGTTAACATCTGAGCAAGTGTAGAGTGACTTCTTTTTCACAAGGAAATGTTAGTAACTGAGGTTATTAACATCACGTTGATAATTAAAATATAATTGCCTCATCCAAACAATGGTAGTCAGCTAATGTCAAATATGTGTGTTACCTGCATGCTTGGTACACTGATTGCGTTTGCTAGCGTGGTGGAGATTTATATGCCGTTTACTCAGTTAATTACACTTTAAACTAAGTCCTGTAATCACATGATCAAACTATTCTGAATTTCTTAGACCTCACCAAGTAATTTTCCTTAGGTCTTTCTGTGGAGGAAAGGGTGAATTCTCTCTCTCTCTCTCTTTCTCCTTTATTTAATGTGCACTTTAATTTTTTGTTTTTCCTGCACGATTATCTGTGTGAGAGTGTTGGAGCTCCTGGAACTGGATGGAGATCCAGACAGTTGTGAGCTGCCATGTCGGTGCCAGGAATTGAAACTGGGTCTATCTGGAAGAGCAACCCGTGTTCTTAGCTGTTGAGCCATCCCTCCAGTCCTTGGAACTTATTCTTGAGATCAAGTTGCACCTCTGAACAAAGCTCAAGCCCCAAGAGTGCTGCAATCTTATGATGGGGGAGGGGAACTGGTCTCAGTCTTTCTTTCAGAAGAAAACTCCCACAAGCCTCTCATGAGCTTGCCTATATTAAAATATACACCATTCTGCATACCTGCAGAACGTACTAGATATGCCCCAAGCTTCTTTACGGCAGTAATAAACTGTCTTTGCATTTGAATCCTTTGTGACTTTAAAATACCTTCCACATAAGGTGGATAAATGAAAGCTAATAAGTATGTGGCTGATAGAATACTAAGTAAATGAATACTGCTTCTTACATCCAACTGTACAAAGTGCTTTTGAAAGAACCTTTAAAATAGTAATTCATATGATGTGATATTTTCTTGTCTTTTAAAACTTTGAAGCTGCAACATAATTTTATTTACTTTTATTTTGATTTTTGAAAGCTTATATTCTCTATGGCTATATATATGTCTCCCTCCCCCTTTGCCTGTCTCCATGTAGGAATGCCTGCCGGCAGGTGCCCATAGAGGCCAGAAGAGGGCATCAGATCCTCCAAAAATGGGACAGATACGAGACAGATGCAGTAGGCTCAGGGAAACAAAGTCATTAAGGGCAGCAAGCACGCTTAACTAATCAGCCATCTTCCCCACAACCCAACATAATTTTGGTTTTGTTCTTGAATTCATGAAAACATGTAGTTTGTAGTTGTCCTCGCAGATTTGTCTAAAAGACAGTGGTAAAATGTAGTGCTATACTACAAAGTCTTATTGTGATGAAATCACCAATCACCTTAGAAAAACTAAACTACTACTTTTTGCATAATGCTCCTTCCTTCCTTTGATAATATACATTAATCAGACATCCAATCTACTGAATTAAAGAGCTGACCCCCAAACAATGGACAGTTCATGAATACTTACTCTGGTTGGCAAGAAGTTTTTCCAGAGACTGAGACCACTGCATTACTTCCTCAGCAGAAAGTCTACAATTAATAAAATGACATAAATTATTAAACTATTTTGTGCAATCTCAAAAGAAAAAATAATGGTTGCTACCCTTTGATGACTAAGATTCTTATTATGAGTTTTATTATAAATTTTATGTATAAAATCCCCTTTAATTACCATAGTTATGAAAAAAGTCTGTCAAGACAGCTAAAAAAATTCAAGCAGATAAATTGAACAATATAACCATGAGTAGAAAATTGTTGGGACATCTTTGTAATTAATATCAATTAACTCTAATGTGGCTTAATCTTGTTTGCCATGTTGCCTAAAATAAATAAAGTTCATTGCATACAGTATTTTTTGTATTTTTTTTTTAAAGAAAAGAACAGGGCTTTACCCTAACCAGTGTTGGCCTCAAACAAGTGATAATCCCTCTGCCTCAGCCTCCCAAGTGCTGGAATTACATGGCTGAACCACAATGCCCAGAAGCCTGCACAATCAGTATTTTGAAAAGATGCCAGTCAGCTTTTAGGATGCTTATACAGTTATAACAATTCAGTACATACATGTCTTTGGACTTGGATGATTTCATTCCAGATTCCAGATGTGGGATCATAGATCTCAAGTATGCTTTCACATCCATTCCACTACAAAACACAGCAAAAATTAATAAAGTTTCTAGGAAAGCTCACATTATTTATAAAAACAAAAGAACACAAAGCAAAACTATCTGAGGAAGAAAGTAACAATGAAACATAAATGATACAATATTTTGCTGTTTTAAAATAGAGCTCACTTTTTTGGAGTCAAAGTCCAGAAAGATTTCCACCCACTGTCCTGTACCATGATTTATTTTCGAGTAAAACTGAATCTCCATTGTAAGGCACACAGATAATTACTCTGCTCTACATAAACTAAATGCTGGCATTCACTTCTATTTGTTCATGCTCTTTTGGTCATAAAAGATAACCTAAGTGAGACTTGGAAGGAACTTACAAAGTCTTTGTCTTCTTCTTTTGCGTCTTGTCATCTAGAAGTGAATGGTTAGGTTCTTTCAAATCCTTTGGGTTAGCAGAGAAGAACATTCCTGGCAGTTTGTCCAGCCTTGGCATGGAGATGGCTGCAGCTCTCATGGTCTTCTCGCAATGAGTGTCTGTGAGTCCGCGTCGGCTGCTTTATATAGCGTAGGCAGACAGGCACTTGCTGTTCAGGGAGTGTGTTTATCAAGTGATGTTACCACAGACACTGAAGTTCCTCCTTTCTTGGTGTGTTGTGACGTGTATCGTGAAGAAAAAATAAGTGCACAGTGATGTCTTGTGGTTGAAACTCAACCGAATGAGAGCAGGTCATTTGATTAGGAAGGCACAGAGAAAATTACACACACACACAGAGGAGGGCACATGTCTGAAGCAGCAGCGTCAGTCTTTGGTTTGAGGGAGTGCTTGCTTCTTCCTGAGAACCGTTATGTTCTGATCAATGTCACATTTGCTATATTTAATGTGTCATGCGGAAATTCAACATTAGAGTTGTGCCCCCTCTATGCCTTGGGTCGTTCTTAACGACAAAATCATTTGATCAAAATATTTCCCCTTTTTTAAGAATTGAAAATAGATTTTTTTTCATACAATGCATTCTGATTATGGTTCCCCTCCCCCAGGTCCTCCAAGATCCCTCACTTCCCCACCCACCCGAATCCACACTCTTTCTTTCGCTTTATCTCTAGAATACAAACAGGCATCTAAAAAAATAACATTAAATAAAAGCAAATACACCAGAATAGATAAAAACAAACAAGCAAACAGAAGAGAAAGAGCCAAAGGAAAAGCACAAGAAACATACGTAGAAACAGACACAGATACACACACACACACACACACACACACACACACAAATACCATAGAAAACACAAAACCTGAAACCATAATATATACACAAAGCATCCAACCCATCAATAGAGAAGCATCTTGCTGCAGTAGATGGGAACAAATACAAAGACCCACATTTAGACAGTGAACAGAGAGTGAGAGACTGTGTAACCCTCAATCCTAAATGGGGCGTCTCTATCAAATCCCACCTCTAGAAAACTTGCAGAGGAGGAAAGAGCGTAAGAGCCAGAAGGGTTAGAGAAAACCAAGGAAACAAGGCCTTCTAAACCACATGGCTCATGAACATATGAACATATATGACTATGGTAGCATGCACAGGCCTGCAAAGGTCTGCGCCACATGGGGTCCCAATGTCCAGGAGGGAAAGGAACACCGCCCCACCCCCATCCCTGACCCAGAAGTTATCTGCAACTGATAACCTCTAACAAAGGAAATTAGTTTTCTCCAGTGGAGTCTCATGGGCAATACGAAATACTCTTAAGAGCAGGCCCCACGCCCAGCGCCCAGCAGTAGATGGCCATCGGAAAATGAACCCAATGATATTTCTGAAGGTTCTATTTGTATTATAAATATTTCAGTTTTTTTCCTTTTCCTTTTCTTTTTCTTTTCTTTCTTTTTTTTTTAATAACCTCACTAATCAGAGTATTTTGAGAGTTCACCACCACTACCTAGAGGAAGCAGCATAAGGCTGACACTTTTTATCTGAATTATTCTGCATCTATATGGTAAGAAAGAGACCTATGGGAGGCCCTCTTTACCTTCACCTTGTGCTGTCTGGGCTTTCACCTATCATTTTCATGACAGGGAACATTTTTGTTAGAATTTCCAAGACTGTTCCAAGTTGTGTACAAGATATTCTACAAGTGACACATAAGCTGACCTTAAGGAGCACACCGTTTTTAATGTTATTTTAATAATTAGAGTATAAATAATGTGTCAAATTTAACTGTATGTTAATAATTAAGAAGATAACATAGGGAAATTAAAACAAAACCAATAAGTAAAAGTGTAGTTCACACAGAGACATTACATAATACATAAAAATACTGATCTTCACAAACACAGTATCTGAAGAAAAACTCAAGGGAAAGTCAGGTTGTTTGGAAATATCAGTAATTTGTACCAGTTAGGAGATAATAATTGAATTTTTGACAATGTCTCTAGAGATGTATTTCTAGCTTTAATTGAGATACTTACAATAAAAATCATTACTTATTGACAAATCACTTCTCAAAGTAGAAGTATTAATGCAATATAAAATCTTTTAGAGTTTATATAGGGTGTATGGAATTTTATAGGGTGTCAATTTAACTTTGGGGAGACTGAATTTGCATCTGAAAAGGTGATAGCCTTTATTAGAGAGGTTTCTGGTGGAATTACGTAAAGTTGACTGGAAAGAAAGGAGGAGAATACTAATTTTTCTTGTCCTGGTTTTAATTATTATGATACAAAATGCCTGCAGTAAATATTTATAACATTACAAAATTAGCCATGGTTATGAATGATTATTTTGTGTGCTGGGTATCATCTGATGTTTCAAAGATACCATGATTCTCTTAAGAATGAGAAGTAGTGAGAAGAGCTGGCCACTTTGAAATTGACCCAAACAAAACCAGTAGGGCTGTGACGGATGACGTAAAGATGTGTTTATTTACTTCCTGTGGTCCATCTCAGACTTATCTCCCTGTTAAAATCTTCACCATTTCTCCTGTGTGTTTATTGATAACCTCTTATTCTTGTAGATAAATGGGGGCAAGTTATGCTTGAAAACATAATTTAAAGGTTGTTTTAATGAATCATGATCACTGTTATCCAAATATGCTGGCAATTTCCAAAGAATGATTTTTCCATGTTGAGATTTCATTTCTTTTTAGGCTTTCTTTTCTAGTTTCCTGACCCTATGTGCCCATGGGTGTGCATGCACGCATACACACACACAGAGAGACACACACAAACACACACACCAATGAGCTACACCTGCAGCCTAGTGTCATAGCTTTAAGAATGGCTGTCATTCTTTTTTATTATTTTTATTTTCTTAAAACAATCTTTTTTTTTAAATTTTACATGCCAATCCCAGTTTTCTCTCCCTTTTCTCCTCCTGCTCTCCCCCCACCCCACGTCCCATCTACTTCTCAGAGAGGGTAAGACCTTCCATGGGGAGTCAACAAATTCTGTCACATCATTTGAGGTAGGACCAATGCTTTACCCCCTGTGTCTAGGCTGAGCAAGGTATCCCTCCATGGGATCCAAAAAGGCAGTTTATGCACTAGAGATAAATACTGGTTCCACTACCAGTGGCCCCACAAACTTTCCAAACCACACAACTATCACCCAGATTCAGAGGGCCTAGTTTGGTCCTATGTAAGTTCCCCAACTGTCAGTTCAGAGTCAATGAGCTCCCACTGGGTCAGGTCAGGTGTTTCTATGGGTCTCCCCATCATGGTCTTAAACCCTTTGCTCATATTATTGTTCCTCCGTCTCTACAACTGGACTCAGAGAGCTCAGTCCAGTGCTTAGCTGTGGGTTTCTGCATCTGCTTCCATCAGTTACTGGATGAAGGTTCTATGATGACAAATGAGGTAGTCATCGATCTGACTACAGGGAAGGGCAGTTAAGGCACTCTCTCTAGTATTGTTTAGAATCTTAGCTGGGATCATCCTATGGATCCCTAGGAATTTCCCCAGTACCAGGTCTTACCCTAACCCTTTAATGGTTCCCTCTATCAAGATATCTCTTTCCTTGCTCTCCTTCTCTGACCTTCCCCCAACTATCATCCTTAATGAGAAAATTCTGGAAATTTTATTCTTTCCTTAACTAATTTCATAGTTTGGTTCAAATAATTCCATCTAACATAGTAGGAAGGTGAACATTGTTGATATTGAATTCCTCTGTGTTAAATCTCTGCAATAGTGTACAAACCTGGTAGGAATTAAGGATTATGGGGCAAAAGACAATGTTGAGTATGAGGCTGTCTTAAAAATAGAAGTATACCTATACTGAAAGAGTATAGACAGACATTTTGATCCTTTAAAACAACAAATGTAATTGCATTCTTACAACGGAAGTCATGTAAGGTACTACAAACAGAAAACAGGAGGAAACTCTGTCTCAGAGTACTTAAAGTACCTATATGAGGGTAATATTGATATTTAACAGGTGATCACGATGAGAACAGCCTCAGAAAGGAGTGCGAAGAAAGAAAAATATGGAATTATTGGCATTGGAAGCATAGGAAATGAAGCAACACACTGTTGCGCTGGCTGCAAACCCCACATTCACTCTTTGCCTCTTTGATTGTATTTAGCACTCACTGGAAAGCAGAGGAGATAGCAATAGAGCAAGGTCTTCAGTAACTAGATACCAGTTACCCATTTCAGGCTTGTGGGAGAATGGATCCTGTATGTAGGCTATCAGAGCTTTGAAAGGGCTCTGGTAGACACTTTTTGGTTAGCTTAATCATTCAGTTAAACTGCTAGTCTTTTTTGGTTCCTTGGAACCTGACTTACTATTTGCACTCATTATCTGGGTCCTGGGCATTAGAAAACTCCTCCAGGGTCTTCATGATTGATACTCTACCAACAGTGTTTCAAAGAGTTAATGAACTGGGATGATTTACTGTGTGCAAGCTGACACGGATATTCCTGTCTATTTCATATCATTTATGAATGAAAAGTCTAAACATTTAGACTTGCTTGGTTGTTTTTTATCTTCTAAATGAGGAAATCTGCTGATAGATTTTTTTTTTTCAAAAACAGATGTCTGCAAGATGGTGAAATTGTTAGAGCTCAGTAAACTGCAACTGAGTAAGATAAGAATCTAGTTTCTTTTTCTTGCCCTCCTCTGATTAACATCTAGTCAACACTGAATTTCTTGTTTCTATAATCTGACCCTTTATAAGAAAATGGGGCATGAGATGCTTAGATTCTCAGACACCTATGATTTTATGAAATCTTATTCATCTTACCTGGATTATTTTTACCAACTAGCTTTTCACTAATAATACAATTTTCCAAGTCAGTCTTTACAGACCCAGATAAATCTTTAGTTAATATCATTTCTGATGTGCTTTTCTCACACTGAATTCAACTTCATTGATAATCATCCTATTTTTGTAAGCTTTTCAACATGGGAGAGTAATGTCTGAACCAATCTTAATGTGTTTGGCAAATAAAATTAAGGATAGTCATGAAGCGAGCATAGTATCACTATGTCCAAATAAATGGAGATCCTTGCTAGGCAAATATAAGCAATTATTTGCGGTTTTGGTAGAATATCCTGTTTCACAGCACATGACACGAATAGAAAACTATAGGAGCTGAAAGATAAACATGTAGAGATATTTTGAAAGAGTATATTTTAAATAGCAGGGAGTAAGTGATCATGTAAACCTTTCAAGGTCCTAAAGCAGAGTCCGATGATTTGCTGCTACTCCACATGGAAGCAGTGCCATCAATGATTTATTGCTGTGTTTCTCTTTTTTCAGTTTTGGGTGTGATTTTCTTAGAAAAATGTATTACGATGCATGATTGCTCTAGTCTTCCCATAATCATGCTGCTTAGTGCTAGCACAGACAGTAACTGCTTTTCCCTTGCATCCTTCGTAATGTTTTGCTCTTGTGACTGTTAACATATCTGCTTTATAGTATATGTATAGATCTGGTGCCTACCCTAGAGCCTTCACCCTTACAGACTAGTGTTCATGATACTGGAAGGCATTCTGCATGCTAGCAAAGCAGAAAGGTAAACACCAATCCAGCTGTAAGCTCTCCAGTCTATAGTGATGAACTGCCTGCAAAAGTCATGGTGCAATAAAGGCATAAGCTTGTGGGAGTAGTCCACCAGGTTCAAGGTCCACTGCATGAGGTGGAGCTTAGGTTTGATACTACTCTGGTGATCAAGAACCTGATGCCAGTTAGGCCAGGGACCTTGGGGAAAAGTAAATAGTTCAGTTCTGCAGAAGGAACATAGCCATAAAATAACTCCTAATGACATTCTGCTGTACTGATTGGTCACGCTCAGCCATCATCAGAGAAACTTCCTCCTGTAGTAGATAGAAATAAATTCAGAGACCCACAGCCAGACATCATGCCAGTCCTAAATGAGATGTCTCCATTAAATTCCTCTCTCAAGGCTCAGGGAAACCTGCAGAAGAGGAGGCAGAAAGACTCCAATAGCCATATTTTTGGAATGGAGGACACCAAAGAAACAACGTCTTCTGAGACAACATGAACCATGTACATATGCACCCACAGAGACTGAGGTAGCATGTACTGGCCTATGCCAGATGGGGTCCCATCGCTGGGCAAAGTGGGCACACGCCCCCATCCCTAACACAGAAGCTATCTCCAATTGATACCCACTTACAAATGAAAAATTAGTTCTGTTAAGCAGAGTCTCATTGGGGATACAAATGACTCCTTATAAGGGCAGGCCCCATGCCCATCAGTAGTTTGCCAACACGTAAATCAACTCAGTAGTGTCTTTGGAGGTTCTCTGTTTCACTGACTCCAAGGATGTGGATTATGGATTCAGATGGGAGGGGAGATGGGGAGGATGGTGTGAGATCTTGGGGCACTTAGAGGAGGGAAAACTAGAATCAGAATATATTATATGGAACAAATCTATTTTCAAGGGAAGAAAACTAGAGGAAAGGAAACAGAAAATGGCGTGAGCTTTGCAGCAACCAAAGTATGAATGGTGGGAGTGCACTGTCGTAGAAATGGAAGTGTTATTGAGCTTCGCAATGCTGTAGCGATATGCACACATACAGACTTTCTAGACAGACTTGCTGTGTAAGGGTGGCTACAGGAGAAAGCCATGCTGCAAAGACTGAGACAAGTAACTATGTATTTAGTATAGAGATACTGACATAAAGCTACAAGTGTCAAGAGCGATCAGGCCCTTGTAACTGTAATAGAAAATGATAGTTACCAGGCGTGGGTGCTTGGGGAGGGGCTTTAAAAGTTGTCCAGAACATACAGAAATAGAAAGCAAATAATTGGTTGCTGAGAAGGAAGATACAAATTGGAAGGTGGGGAATCACTGCATGGATTGAGGTATAGCTACGGAACTCTGAGCCTTTTGACACAGTTGTGGGTGTACACTGATCTCTTAATAAACTCTTTAAAGTAAAAAATCTAAATTACTCCTAATTACTCATCAGTTCAATTAGGAGTGGTGGAAAATTTCTGTTGCAGAATCCTTTTAAGTTGCTTATAGTTTTACATAGGGTTTTTGTGATTATAAGCACTCGTGAACCCCTAGTAAGTAACAATACATGAAGCCTCTTGAAGTGTTTGAAAGAGTCAATGAAACGCTGAACAAAGTGATCCCTTAAAGTGAGTGTAGCCAGAGCTTACTAGTCCTCAGAATCCCTTTAAATTATGAATGTGCGGAGTTGGAAAACAAGTTGGGAAAACATCTCAGCAACTTGTGAGGTTTTCATTTCACATCTCCCAAGGCAGGAACTGCTCATGTACAAACAGCTGCTTTCTGTCAATATTTTTCTCTCTGGTGAATTTTGTCTTATCATCACTGAGTGATAGACTACATTTAATGAAAATTCTGAGTAAAGTAGAAAAAAGAATCTCAGTCTTATTTTATGCTTTTTTCTCAGTTTATATGAAAGATTGAGAGACATAAAATCATAAACTCTTAGGAATTGTTCTTTACTTTTTGAAAATCTGATCTCATTAATTTGAGATCTTTTCCTTCTCATTTCATAATATTGCAAGTTTTTTTTAATCCTGTTTGCTTTCTACATCTTGTTTGTGAGTTTGTGGCTCCCCCCACCCCGCCTTGTTGGTTCTGCTTTGACCAGGTGCTTAGCTGAAGCAGTAACATTTAAATATGTAGAAGCAATTTCTAGGACTATTATGTCTAGGTCTATCAAAAGCATGTGTGAGAGTTTGCTCCTTTCTGTTACCCTCTGGCTTCTTGCCTCACGCTCTGTTCAGCAAGACTGAGGTCTTCTCGTTTCCCTATAACAAAGAGTGAGGCAGTTAGAAATGCTCGTACTGAAGTATAATGGGAGGTCAGATGCAAGAAAGCAACAAAGTGAGGATTGGGTGGGAAAAGGATGGAAAGTGTGATGGCGATGCTGGGAACATTCATGACGGTCTCTGAAAGAAGTCTGTCTGGACTTCTTTAATGGGACTTCTAGGGATTCCTAAAAAATTGGAAACCACCTCAAAAATTAAAAGACCTGTTCAGTCTTGAAAATCACATTCTTTAACACAATTATGTGGGAGTTTGTCACATTTTAAAATCAAATTATAAGTTTATAAATAACATATATAGGATATAATATATACAAATCTCTTAAATAATATTTTATATGAAGAAAATCTCATATATTATAATGTTTAGTGATCATATTCATCCACCACTTTCAACTCTTCCTGAATCTATTTATTCTATAGCTCTCCCAACTTCATGACTTCTGGTCTTTTGTTATTAATAATCCCCTTAGTCTAAGTAGAACTTCCCATATAGTCATGGGTGAATAGCTACCCACTCTGGCATGACAACATTCTTGTGGCCCCATCCCCAAAGGAGAATGACTTTTTCTCCCTAAACAACCATCAACTGTCATTTTGAGTGATATTGTGTAAGTAACTACAACTGGTTGATGTGTATCAGCTATGTGGTCCAGAAGTCAGAGTTTCATAACACTACTCCTTATCTGCCAGCATGTATGACCTCTCTGCCCACCCATCCATGAGACTGTGTATGTCTCTAAAACAGCTAAACTGCACAGCTATATAAAAGGAGGCTACTGAAATAGATCTTGGTGTCCAAATAGAAATTTTTTACTGTACCAGAGGTATAATAGGTTAAAGTCTGGAATAGCTATGCTTTATGTTATTAGTTAGTGATTACACGTATGTCCAATACTATGTAGTATATAGGACATTATAAACAATTGGCAATTTTTAGCCAAAAACATTAGTCTGTTTCTTTTCTTTACTTTTAAAAATCTTTTCTGATAAAAGCCTTACAGCCTTGTATCTCCTTTCTTTTCTTCCTTCCTCTTTCTGCTTTGCTAACTTCATTGACTTCTTAATGCACAGAGTATGGCTTCTTGACTTAATTATGAAGACTTAGTTGGTGCTAATAACTTTCCTTTGTGAAGTGAGAAGATAAAACAAAAAATATCAGTTAGTAATTAGAAGTTTGAGGCTTCTGAAGGCTCCATATATCCATTTTCCAATAAATGGAAAAGTCTTTAGGTGTAGTCTACAAGCAAATCAAATTTTCTCTAAATCAACATTTTATGTGATTTTAGCAGATAAATATAGGCTTTGGCTTTTGTTGAGTCATGTATAATGGGCAATTGAAATTAGTTTCTATATGGTAGAAAGCAGAGTTTAGTGTAAAAGTAAGAATATTTCCAAAAATGAAAAAAGTTTGATTTTGAGTAGTAAGTGTATCAGAATACAAATTCCACAGTCCAAACAACAGAGGTGTTTCCAATCCAGTCCCAGATGTGAATGCCATTGTCTTTTCAATAAGCTAATAGACAATGAAAAAGCTCTTACTTTGAATGGCCTCTCCATCTCACCTAACACACAAACCATAATTCTTATATGGTGCATGGAGCCTGACATGGCATGACTTATCCCAATGTTTCTTGTGTCAGCATCTCTAACTCTCATGGTTCCAAGCTTACCTCCAGTCACACTTGCCTCCTGGCTGATTCTGAACTTGACAGGTCTGTTTTAACTTTGGGACTTTAATGCTGGCTGTTTCTTCTGCCGGGAATATCCCTGAACACCCGCTTTGTTAGCTTCAAGTGGTTAGTGAAATGTTAGCTTTACAGCAAGGCCTCTCGTAACTACCGAGTTCCATAGCTGGTGGTACCTCTCCATCTTGGCTACCACTTATCCTTGACTTGTGTTTTTAGTTTCATTCCATTTAATAGCTTCCAGTGCAACTAACTCCACTAGTGTTTCTTTTGGTTAGAATGAGGAATCCACAAAGTTGGGGTATTCATCTGTATGTTTAACCCCAATGCTCTGAGGAGTACCTGGCATGTATGAAGTGCTGGGGTGGGGGATATCCACACAACATTGAACCTTATGGGCCAATCTTCATATTAAATTTATTTATCTAATCTGAAAACATCCATTAAATGCCAATTGTATTCTAGTCATTCTACTGGGTTTGAGGAAACCAAAGGTGAATGTTTATGGAGAGAGATAAATAAATGGAACCCTTCAACATAAGTATTGAGTGCACTATGTAAGGTTAAGTACAGAGTGTTCCTGGAGGACCTAAACTGGCCACTAATTCACAATAGAAAATGTTACCAAGGATTCACTCATTTTATTTATTCAACAAATAAAACCTACTATGGACTAGGAACTTCAAAAGAGGTATTGACCAGCATATATCATTTCCATTTGTTTGTTTATCATCTGCCTGAGCAACTGTCTTGCTAATACATGGTTTCAAAAGGATGAAAGCCAGAGGCCAAGGATGAAGCAGATGTTCTGAAGGACCTGAGTCCCTGATAACATCATGAAGTCACAGGTATACCTGGGTCAGAGACAACCATATTTTCTTACACACGATGAAAATGAAATGATCTAACCTGATTCATTTGCATTTTTGCTTTAATTTCTGTTTTTTATTGTTTTAAAATATATAGTATGTGCTATTTCTGTTTTCCTTTGCATTTGTATTCTATTTTTTATGATTAACATGGATGTGTGGATATTGAGGTTGTCTTTTTAACTCTGACTTTGTACTTTAGTATTCCATACTGACTATAAGTTATTGTACAATGTTTGTACCTTATTTCCTCTACCTTTCCCTCCTTGCTATAATACAATTTTTTTTATCTTTTTTTTTTTTGTCTTGAGAAAGATTTGAGTACTTTTATCAGTGTACCTTGACCTACCATCTTTAGGAGAGACTGACAGTCAACAGTGAGAGAGAAGGTAATTGGCACCCTGCCATCATGTCTAATCCTCTTTCTTATTCTAGTTTTTTAGTTTGGAACATGAGTCCTGGGTTTATGGCATTAAAGGCTAGATAAATAATATGGGTTCAAGCCTTTCTGGTGCGGGAGAATTGTCTGTATTCTGTCAATCATGATTTAAATAAACACTGATTGGCCATTAGCCAGGCAGGAAGAATTGGCAGGAAAACCAGACAGGAAGTAGTGGTGAGACAATGAGAACAGGAGTATTCTGGGAAGAAGGAAGTTCTTTCCCAGTTCTGCCCAGACCACCGAAGAAGCAGGATGTGACCTGCCCCGCTGAGAAAGGTACTGAGCCATGTGGCTAACATAGATAAGAATAATGGGTTAATATAAGCTACAAGAGCTAATAAGAAGCTTGAGCTAATGGGCCAATCAGTTTATCATTAATATAGACTCTCTGTGTAATTTCTTTGGGACTTGCCAGCTATGGGACCTGGGCAGGACAGAAACCCCAACAAGCAGGCCCATCATGTTACACCTTTCTGAGAAGGATTTGTATCCCAGATAGAGATGAGGCTGTGTGAACCAACATCCAGGTATCTTTTGAATGTTTTCATTGGTTTTGTGTTATAGACTTCTTTCTGCTGTGAGGCTAAGGGGCACCTTGCTAGTGGACTAGACTAGTGGAAATTCATCCAGCTTCTAAAGGAGTGACCTCTCGTATCTTATGTAACAAAAATACAAAACATGTTCAACATGGAAGGCCCACTGTGTGCTTGAGACTCCACCTTCTAACCCATCCTTGCAGCTCAGGCAGCCGCTAAGAGTTCTGTGAATACTGCATCTCCTCACCCCTGTGGCGTTTTCTCTGCTGATTTGAAAACCCCACCTTACACCTGTATTTAAGTTGAGAAAATTTCAGAGTTCCTGAAAATTTCCTAATCAACAGAAGAAAAGAAAATGAGTCTTGGCTAACTCTAGAGTAGGAAAGTTAACTGTAGCTTTCTTTTCAATCAAATCAGGGGAAATAGCAAAGGTAGAATTTTTTTTACAAAGGAAGAATATTTTATAAAAGTAGTTTTGTGAATTGCTATAAATGTTCAAACATATGGTAACTGGTAAAGTTTATGTGTGTGTGTACAAGTTTCAGCTTCAGAAATGTAGGCCCACGTACGCCAGTTTTGTCTCCTCTCCAACTGTGGAGAAACTCTTCTTATTACAAGGTAGAAGTGATAAAATTTGGATTTCCTAGGAAAATGCTCTGATACAGTCATTTGTATGCAGCAAGTTTATCTGCACCTGATTTGGGATTCTGTGTCTGCGAGGTCCCAGGGAAGCAGCATAAAACCAAGGCACAGGGTGGGATCGAGCTTCCTTTTCAACTCAGGCCTCAGGCAGTCCTAGGGCTGCTACAGATGCCAGCCCCGCCTTTCAAACAATGCCCACCTTAAGGCTTGGAGCTATTTCTTGAAGCCTTTCATTGATTGTTCTGGTGTACAGCCTGCTTCTAAGAAAGGGGTGTGTGAGACAGGCCTCTTTGTGAACTGGGAGAATGAATTTATCAGTTCTGAAAGGCAGAATATGGGTATCATATCATAGTGGTCAGCATGACAGACATGGATCAGCTGTGAAGGTTATATTCTTCAGTGGGTGAATATTTGTGTTACTAGGCTACATATGAAATCATCAGTTTCATTGGTCAGAATGTGTTGGGTCTTGACAATTTCATGTGGTACATAAGTTAATAAATTACGTGACTGTGACAATGGTGATTTATATGACACCATCCAGCAGTAGAAATATCGTAGTTCATGGAACAATTGATCTTGCCAATTTCTATTGAATGGTACTATAGAAAGGTAATTTTTGCTTGTTTATTTTTATTATAATTTAGTTACAGCACTTTCCAAACGTTCCCATATACCCCTTCCAACTCTCCTTCAAACTGATAGCCTCTTTATTTACTAATTGTTAATGCATGCATATATGTATTTTCATATACATATATATTTCTACATATTAGCTATTGCGTCCATATAGTATTACTTGTATGTATGTTTTCAGGGCTAATCATCTGACATTGGACAACCAATTGGTGTTCTCTTCCTTGGAGTGGGCCCCTTCTCCTGGTCTCAGATTTGCTCAGTTGCCTATAGTTCCTGTGTAGGATTGAGGCCTTGGGGGCTAGCTCCCGTGCAGTTTGACATGTTCATTTGTGTCCTTGTTTAACTCATGTTTGGGCAGTCATGTTGATGAGTCTTTGTGGGCATCACTTCTGATGATGCTAGGAGACACAATCTCACAGCAAAGTCCCTGATCCTTTGGCTCTCACAGGCATTCTGCCCCTTCTACCACAATGTTCCTTCAGCTTTCGATGCTTCAGTACTGTGTAGATGTATCCATTGGGACTGGGCTCCAAAATTCCGCATGACCTAGAACTGACCTGAATGCCCCCCTCTCTGTGGACTAGCTTTCATGGTAATGGAAGGCACTGTACATGTTTTGAAAGGACTGTGCTTATTTTCAATGATGCCAATATCTTTAACAATTACAGATGCTTTCTTTCCATACATTCTTGTATGGTATGTTGAACCTTTCAACTTTCCATAATTCATTCCTTGCCAAACTTCACAACTTTTTCTATCTTTCTGTCCTCTCCTACTGTAACTCTGAAGAATAGCGGTGAGCAGTAACTGTGTACAGTCTGTATTCTATCCTGTCTTATGATTCACCCTATTGAGTGAATTAGTTCATTGCTTTTGAATTCAGCCTCAGGTAAGATTTTAGGACAGAGGCAGAATGCAGTGAGACTCTTTGCCAAACCAGAATCTCATTGTCCAATAACCAATAGTTTTTGTTCCCTTCCATAACCAAACCAAGCCAGCTTCCCTGTTTATATCTCTCTCAATATTCTGGCTTCCCATATCTCCCTAGACTGGCCCATCACACTCTGCTTACAGCAGCAGCTTCTTTGTGATTTTTATTTTCATTGACTGCAAGCACATGCATATAGGTTTATGCGAGCACATATGACTGCATATACAAACATGCCATGACATGCTTAGATAGAGATTAGAGCATAACCACAGGTGTTGGTCCTTGCCATGCTCCTTGTTTAAGACAAGTTTTTTTTTTTTGTTTTTCTGCTATTTGTATGAGGTTCAATGACTCAAGAGGTTTCAGGGAGTCTCTCCATTCCATCGTCTTCCCCACAGGAGCTGGAGGATCACAGCGGCTCATGACTTTAATTTGGGTTCTGGAGATATAAACTCAGATTCTTATGCTTGCACAAAAAATGCTTTTACAGACTGAGTTATCTCTTTGGGCCAATAGAGGTCTTTTCTAGTTCAAAATTGCAAATGCTGTCCCTGTCCTCCCACAAACCTGGTCCAAATACACAAGCACTACACACTAGATGTGTCTCAGCGGCAGCTCCATTTCTCGTCACAGTTTTCTCTTCTTGCTGTAACAAGATGCCTAACAAAAGCAGCTCAAGAGTTTATTTGGATTGCAGGTTAAAGGTCGGACTGTCATGGTAAGGAAGTCACGGAGGCAGGAACATGAGGCACCTGGCCACGTTGCATGCACAGTCAGGAAGCAGAGAGGAATGGACGCTGGTGCTCAGCTGGCTCTCTCCTTTTTACTTAGTCCAGGTGCCCAGTTCATGGCATGGTGCTGCCCATTTTTGGTGTAGGTCTTCTCATCTCTACCAGATACCTCACAGGTCTATTCATTGTACTGTCTCCTTGATAACTATCTACTCTGTCAGGTTGACAATCAATATTAATAATCATATTATCCCACCTGACATGTTTCAGATTTAAGATTTTCATTGTGTCCTTTGAGACGAATCTCATATCTCTGTGATGTCTCAATGTTACGGTCTTTATCCTTTCCAGTTCATCTTGGTTTCTGATAGTTTTTTCCAAGAAAGTGCTTATGTTCTACATTCAGCTAATACTAGAGGAGTGAGCCTCTGTAAACTGTCCTGTTCTCTCTGTATGATGTATCCCTTTATTGCTTTTCCTGCTCAGTATTTCTGCTGTGCTCTCCTTGAACACCCAGATTTATGTCTTTAACTCTGCCTGGGTTCTTTTACACCCACCATAGCCTGGATGTCTTTTCTGGGCAGGAAGCTGTCCACTCCTGTGGCTTCCTTCATTCAGTTCCCACTTCTCTGCGAACATTGGTCTTCATTGCTTCTTGAATTTTGAGTCTTAGAATAATACATTTTGTGACTAATTTTTATTTTTGACAATTTTACATAGCTATACAATGAAATTAGGATTATCTACTCTGCCCTCTGTCTTCCCCTCATGTTCGCCAATACCCCTCTTTCCTAACCTTATGTGTTTTGTGTGTGTCTGTGTGATAACCCGCAATGTTAAATTGATGCTGCCCATAAGTGCATGAGGGTGGGATCATCCATCAGAGCACGAGATAGGCACTTATCAGTGCCACATCCTCAAAGGAGAATGATTCTTTCTCTTCCAGGGCTTATCAACTGCTAATAGCTCTTCAGCAAGGCATGTGCCTCCGACATCTCCCTCATCTAGGTGAGAGTTTTGATGGTTTGGCCCTGCGTGGGTGCTGTGCATGTAGGCACAGCTGGTGTGAGTTCATGACTGCATTGGCCTTGACATGCCCAGAAGGCAACATTTCACTAAACTCACTCCTTCATTGCCTAGCTCTTACATTCCTCCAGCCTCCTCTGGCATGATATTTCTTGAGACATAACAGAGTAGGTGAAGGAGTAAGGCATGGGGAGTCGACAAGGACGTCACATGGAGAGTTGAGCATTCAGCCTCTTCTCAGAACTTTGGCCAACATGACTCTTTATTGACTGATGTCCACTGCAGGAAGAAGCCTCTCTGTGCAGGAACTGCATCTTTGGCTGATGCCACTATGAGTTGTGGCACTCCCTGTGTACCTCTGAGCCATACCTGTACTCAGATCCAGTCTGACCCTGGTTTGAGACCACATCACTTCTGCTCCAATCAAAAATTTTTGAATAGTGAAATTTATGTTTAGTGACCCAATAAGTTCAGAGACAGTAGTCTTATGCCACTTTATACTGTTTTAATTATTCCTTACCTCTAATTTACTTTCGCCATAACATTGCATGTTGCAAAATATCTATCCATATTTGTTTATTGTTTTCCATTTGTATTCATTTGATGACGGTTTTGCTCTAAAATTACTTCTATTTGGAACTTCCTCGACTTTTTGTTGAATTTGTTACAGTGAACAAGAGTCGTAGTTTTTAAACTAGCAATATTAAATTTTGTTTTTTGAGTGATAGCATTTTGGGTTTAAAAGAAATAACAAAAAGCAAACAGGTTGGCTTATTGTTAGTCAGCTGACTAGTGTGAAGGTAGCTGATGAGTCACTCTCAGCGTTGAGACAGCTCTCAGGAGCAGGACTTCTACCACTTGTCCTAATCCTCAGGCCACACTTCCCACTCATCAAAGCCATTGATGTGGTTAAGTAAGTACTGATTGCTGGACTTCTGCCATGTGATAACTTTAAATCTGATGTGTTACTAGGAGAGTTAGAAATTTGTTAGCATAGTATACATACATCAGTTTCTTCTCTTTCTAATTATTGTAAATAACACATTATATTTGCAATGGCTTCATCAGTTAATTGTAATACAAACACTTAAGCATGAGAATCCCTTTGAGGAGATAGGGACTCTTCAGGCCTGGGATCTGGAAATTGGATAAAGTCATAGAAGTAAAATAATCTGTAGCAGGGCAACTATCAGACCCAGTGCCATGATCAAAACTGTAGACTGTCAGGTTTTCATGACTTATACTCCCAGGAATGAGAAGGGACTATTACCCTAGGAAGCACTGATGACCAAGGTTTCTACAGAGTTAGCAAGGAAGTGATTGACAACAGAGGTAATGACAATTCTGACAACCACTATGCTGAGGTAACAGACATGCAACTCTACAATAGTTTAGATTGCTGTATCTAACTTCATCAGAAGATGTCATTATCCCCACTTAACATAGCTGACAACTGAGTTTGAAAAAGATAAACTTTTCCAATTAAATGTGCCAAAACTCAGAACTGCATCAAAGCCTTAGTCAAAAAAGTTCATACTTTGTTTCACTCTTCCTTGCTGCTTTTCAAAATTGCTGCCTTTGGTGACTCCCAACTGTCTTTCTTTGAGGGATCATTTCCTAGAAGAGCCTTGGACACTTTCTCGGTCCTCTCAGTAGAGCAGTCTTTCCATCCACATGGAGGTTTTCCCATACTTGGTTTTACAAAGGCTTCCTTCTTTGTGTCTGCCCCAAGTTCAAACTTGCCTGGGGTTTCCCTTACATGAAACCCTACGCTCATAATCAAAGCCCTTTAGGGGAAGTAATCTTCTCTTGTCTTCCTGACAGCTTATTTTACACAGTTGAAGGTACTTTATTTAGTTAGTATTTCTCCTCCTATCTTTTAATCAATACTGCTTTCTTTTACTTAATAGTTTTTAAAAGTTCATTTTATTTGCTTTGTTGTGTGTGTGTGTGTATGTATGTATATTGGTGTCAAGTCTAGGACTTTGTACGCTACACAAGGGCTAAATCACAAAGCTACAAGAGGTCCTTATAGGTTTTTGTTTTCTATTCATAGATTTCAACACTGTGTGTGTATGTATATATATGTGTGTGTGTTATGTGTGTGTGTTAGTTTTCAATAGTATATATATATATATATATAATTTCATACCTAAAAATTATATATCTTTGTCTAATTTTTAGGTATGAATCAGGAATATAAACTCTTTAGGTTCAATTAGAATGAGCATTTGCTCTCCTATGAAAGTCATAAGGTATAAACTTCACTGCACACTTCTGATTAAACCTACTCTGACTTTGGGATTTCAGTTAATCTCTCATATACTGCTTCAAGCATGATTTGTAAGTCTTAAGTGCATCTGGATTCTTTATAGTGTTATCTTTTAATGTTAATATTTCAAGATTTCAAGGTCATTTAGCAAAGCAGCATTTTGTGCCAATGTGAAAATGAAAGACTGTGGTGTCAGCAGACTGGGAGAGAAGCATGAAGCTAACTTTACTGTAGGATTCCAGGTGTCTTATGAGAACCCTAAACACGATGGGGCTTTCCATGAGAAAGGTAGCTAACTGTAGTTCTGTGAAATCTAGGGGCTTTCTGATGTTCAGCTTATACATGTGAACTGAAAACTTAGCTGTTCTTTCATGAGTCTCCTGTGTCAGTTTCTTTGCAGTGCAGGAAATCGCTTCATAAAAAAAAAGATAAGAAGGATACACAAAATAGTCTAGCAGTTCACATCAATAACCATTTCCAGGAATCAATGGTTGATTAGTTTTTCATGTGATATATTTAAAACACATTGAAGGGAAGATACCTGTATTCATTAAATTTCTTAAGCATGTATGCTGATATGATTATACATTGCTGTTTGTTATTATTGCTGACATGCTGATGTATACAGATGACTATGATATGAAATTCATCCTTTTCTTTATAGGTATCATTCAAAAATGCAGTAAAATAATTCCCTTAATTTACATTTTACCCTAGACATATGTATTACTTGAAGACTCCAAAAAGAAGGGGATGAATGTAGGTCTGATAGATTGCTTGCCTAACATGTGCAATGGCATGATTCAATCCCCAGGGGGGGAAGGGAGAGAGAGAGAACCACAAAAATCATTACAGAAAAATACAGAAATTTGTAGCACCAATAATAAAAACCCAGAAACAGATATTGGGGTTCAAGCTGAAAGATCAGGGAAGCAAAGCAGTCAAACCACTAGAGAGCTCTTATCTCTATGAAATCTTCAGACTGTAAAGAGAGTGAGTTCCTCTCTCATCCTGCCTTATATTCCTCTCTAGTGCTAGTATTAAAGGCATGCACCACTACGGTCCAACCTCTATTGCTGGCTAGGATGGCAGCTGGGTTTAAATCTGTGTGTCATCACTTCCTGGCTGGTATGACTGACTAGTGTAGCTAGCTTTGCTCTCTGATCTCCAGGCAAGCTTTATTTGTTAGATCATAAACAAAATATCACCAATAAATTAATATATTTAAAACTTATATTCTATATATTCTAGGTTTTAAAAGCATAAACATTTTTATAAGTATCAGTTCATCATGACATGTCTAAACTCAGAGATTTCTCTAAAAATTGCTTAATAACACATATCTAATAAATTAGCAGATGTTCATTGGTTTAAATATTTATCATTTATTTATTAAATATCAATTACCATTATATACAGTCTCAGAGCTTTCCACTCCATTTTTCATGGAACATGAGTAGGACTTTTAGACACAGTAATTTTATAAGTATTGAGATTTAATTGCTATAAAATCTTCAACAAATGGATAAAGGCAGTAATAATTCCTAGGACTATATTTTTAACAGAATTTTTTTCTTACAAGAATACAAATCAAAATAACAACTACTACTAACTACATCAGCTCATATTCTTGGGACAAGCATTGGGAAATGCTTTGGTAATTGAGCAAAAACTATCTAGCATGATCACTTATCAAGTAAAGAAGTGGCTATGTTACTATTGTGTGCCTATGTGACTATCCTGTGCCTATGTTAATATCATGCAAGTATTACACATGACTAAAGCAATTTCCCCTCAATATGCCAATACCTATTCAAAACTTATACTCATATGCTTGGTGAGGTGTTGTCTTTGACTCAGCTGAGAATGCTCTTCTGGCAAAGTGGTGGTTTGATTCTTCTGTATTGCCCTTGGCCTCCTGTCCTGTGAACCAAGGTTGGACTTCCTTCTCTAAATTGAACTCAAAGTCTGGCACACATGAGAACTTCCCTAATGAAATATGGTAAACGGAAAGTTTCTATTTTGAGATAGTGGCAATTAAGGGTAGCCAATATTTCTTTTTTTTCTACTTTATCTTTTATCATAAATAAGAAAAACTATATTAATAACAATCTATTCTTTAACACCATCAAAGACTCCAGAAAGATGTAATATTATGTAAGTAAACAAGAAGTGCGTTGTAAGAAATTTCTATGACAAGGACATCTCTGTGCCTGGACATTTACCCTAAATTATTCTGTACAGTTGGGACGGCCAATATTTCTGATGAAATCAATAGCTCTAAAATTTTGAAAATGCTGGTGAGAAGGCTGGTGACCACAATTAGTCATCTCCTGAAACCATCCAGACCTATCCTTGCTCTCTCTCCTCCATTCGTATGTTCTCTACTCAGAGGAAACCTTGCATCACTAGCCAGTAGACTTCAAATCTGGGCACACAATTCCTGAGAACAAGGGTGTGTTATAGACAAATGTGTGAATTAACGCTTTTTGAGTGGGGAGGAAATAGTATCAAAATGTTTGATTTGAAAATTCAGACAGAAATAACCCAACATGTCATAGGAGTGATTGTGAATTGGATGAAAATTGATGTGTATCCTCCTGCTGCCTTTTCCAATTTCCAATGCTTTCTGTTACATTTTTATCAGTGCCTCTGCCACAGTCACATCATTAAAATGCTCCTCAGTGTGTTTAGATAAGTTACTGTGTAAAGGGGAGATACTCTAGTGCAGGGTTTCATCCCCAGCTATGTTAGCCACCAATAATACTTAATTTTAACCAGTGCTGAGTATTGAACCTTTGAAGTTCAAAGTACACTAAAATTCATATTTATTATTTCATTATTAACTTAGATATCTTTTTTTCTTTACTGAAAATATTTTTTTTCATACATATGTTCTGACTACTGTCTCCCACGTCCTTCCCTCCTCCCCTCCCATCTGGAGTCACACCTTTTTCGTCACTTGTTAGAAAACAAAAATCCATCCAGGAATAAGATAAAAGTAAGATAAACCAAAGCAAGCAAGTTGGAATAGGACAAAACAAACAAATAAACAAACAAGAAAATGCCAAGGGAAAAGCATGAGAAACACATATAGACAGAGAGACCCACTTCACGCATATAAGAATCTCATAAAAACACAAAACTGAAAGCCATGATATATCTACAAAGGACCTGAAAGGTTTAAAAAAAAAAGCAAGGAAGCGAGGGAGGAGGAAAGGAAGGAAGGAGGAAGGATGGAAGGAAGAAGGAATGAAGAAAACATCCTGACACATTATGAGATGAAGAACTCCCAAAGATACCCTTGGGTTTGTTTTGTGTTGGCCATCTACTGCTGGGCATGGGGCCTACCCTTAAGAGTGGCTTGCTTTTCCCAGTGAGACTCCATTGGAGAAATTTTGATTTGAGAGTGGTTATCAGTTGGTAACAGCTGCTGTGTTAGAGATAGGGCCAGGTGTCCACTTCTCTCAGTTCTAGGACCCATGCAGGCCCTGCACATGTCGCTTCAGTCTCTGTGAGTTCATCTGTGTCAGTCATGTTGTGTTTAGACAGCCTTGTGGCCTTGGCGTCCTCCACAGACCCTTTGGCTCTTACCTTTCTTCCATCTCCTCATCCACAGAGTTCCCGGAGTTCTCAGGGGAGGCATTCGATGGAGACATCTCACACACAGCTGAGTGTTTCAAGGTCTCTCACTTTCTGGATGTGAGTGTTTTGCCTGTATGCATGTATACACACCATGTATGTACCTGATAACCCTGGCAATCAGAAGAGGGCATTGGATAGCCTGGGAATGGAGCTATGGATGGTTGTGAGTCACCCTGTGGGTTCTAAAGACCAACTAAGCCATCAATCCAGCTCCCGAGTTTGCTATTTATTATTAAAATGAATTCATATTGAGTATTAAGTGGAAGTCAAATTATGAATAACAGAAAATCTCTGTTAAAAACTGAGCAGAGTATGAATTAAAAAAAAAACCCAAACAGGGGAAATCCGCTTGCTTAAGCTCTGCAGTCAGCCTCAGATCTGCCCGGGCACAGACCCTGGTATTCAGGCCTACAGTTCAAGAAAAACCACAGCTTCCTCCCAAGGGCCTTGCTGTCCTGTCTTCACACCAGCTATTGGCAACTCACAGTAGCTCAGATTCCAGGTAACTATAAGTAGGACGTCCAGGGAACCAGGATATAAGAGTTTTGCTTAACTTCAATTTTTTTCTGTTTAGTGCAAACCTTTAGTTATTAAGAAGAAATATGGAGGACTTCTGAAGAATAATGTGGTGAAAAAATGTTTCAGTAAAAAAATGTTTAAGTGAAAATTATGCGATTTTAACTTCTAAAGTAAATTCTTTCTTAAATTTTAATTTAATTTTTTAATTTCATTTTACACTCCATCTGCAGTTCCCTCCCTTCCCCCGCTCCACTCCTCCACCCCTCAGTCTACCTCTCATCCACTCCTTCCAATGGGTAAGGGCTCCCATGGGAAGTCAACAAAGTCTGGCACATTAAGTACGGATAGGACCAAGCCCCTCCCTCCTGCATTAATGATAAGCATGGCATCTAAAGTAAATTCTTAAGTGTTGGAATATTACCTTCATTGACTTAAGTAAAGATGTTTCATTGGTGCATATCACACACTACTGAAAGGAACAGTTTTAAAAATTTGCTTAGTGGGAAAATGTTGCGTGTTAATTGCACAATTGTGTTTAATATAGAATACCATCTTAAGTGTTTCCCAAAGGCCATTGCAGTAGTGGTTGGCCCCTAGTGTGGTGGCATTTAGAGGTGGTAGAATGTGTAAGAGATGGGGCATGGTCAGGGGTCTTGGAGCATTATTCTGAAGTGGTCAGTGGCAAGGCAATCGGCTATGTCGTGGCTAGAGCAGAGGGAACGGTCTGCTCTGCACAGGCTAGCACCAGACTGCTATGTTGTCAGAGGCCCATTCAAAACTGGGAGCCAATCTAAACCTTTCCTCTTAGGAAAGAGATTTCATTTTGGAGACCAAGGAGACTACTCAGTTAATGAAATGCTTGCCTTATATGCACAAGGACCCAAACTTGATCTCTAGAACCCAAATAAAAATTGCCAGTCATGATCAGGAACAATTATAATCTTAATGCCGAAGAGGTGGAAACAGAGGGATCCCTGGCTTTTTCTGGCAAGCCAACTTAGCTTTTGCTTAGTTCCAGACCAGTGACAGGCCACATATCAATAAACAAGGAAGACTTCTCTTTCTCTGAGGAACAATAGCCAAGGACATACTCTGGCCGCCACACACACTTGATTAAATGTGTATGTGAACTGGCACACACACACTTACACACTTACACACACACACACACACACACACACACACACACACACGAGCCGTGCACAAAACTCGGAGTTCATCAGTATGCATAGTAGAACAAAATCAGCCTTAATAAAGAAGTGCAGAAAAGTGGGAACTTCCCTGAAAGATGAATTCCAAATTGCAGCAGTGATCAGTCCGAGTCAGCGCGGCTTGCTGGCATCCTTTTCTGAACTCGCTTACATTATTGGCCGAGACAGAAGAGGTTGCTGTGCTCAGTCCTTGAACAGAGATGGAGTTAACTGAGAACGGGACCAATAAACATTCTCACTAGTCTAAATTAAATAAAAACACTTTAAAACAGCAACCAAAAGCTATGCTCAGAACGGCCTGGCAAACGGTCTAGCTGTTGATTTGTAGAAGTGAAATTTATTAGTCAAGGGGTTATTTTTTAAAAACTTCTATTTGGGTCTAATTTTAAGTTTATAGAAGACCTACTATTATAATAAAGCCCAGATATAATTTAAATCACCTCTCTTAATTTTATCATCATTAAAACCATGTAACCAATTGGAAAAACTCGTGTATTATCCTTGCCATAAGACTATTAACCTTGAGTGATGAGATGTCTCAGCAGATCTTGGTCCCCCGAGCTTGATCTCTGGGAACCATGCAGATGAATGAGAGAACCAAGTCTTACAAGTTTTTTGCAGACATTCATATAGGTGATTACGGCATACAGAACAGTCCTCAAAACAAATAAATTTCATAATTTTAAAAAGGCTTATTATTTCAGCTATGGATTTTAATGAGATTCCCCAGGCTTTCTACCAATATCCTTCCAGTTAATGTCAAGTCTGGCAAAAAACAAAAACAAAAACAAACCTGAAAATATCTAATGATATCAAATATAGACAGGAGCCTTAATAGTAGTCCCAGTGTGTAGACAGGAATTTTCCTTAAATTCATGCTGTCTTGATATAATGCTTTAATGTGTTGCCTGAAGTATTGAACACAATACTTAGTATTTAGTAAGTAGCAGCCTCTATTGATTACTTCTTGTAATTTGTACCATTTTAAAATGGTTGTGTTATTCCTATGAGGTCAGAAGTCAGAGACAGTTACCATTTCCTTTTAAACTGGGGGTGGGGGGAGTTCCAGGCTTCCCTGGGTGCTAATGAGGTGGGATTAAATGAGCCACATTAAACTATCCAATCTCTATGATGCTCACATTCTTTTTTAAAATGTGGTTCTCATTAGAAGTGACCAGGAGAACAGCCAAACATTTTGATAAGGTCATTGTTTCTGGAAATTTTCAAGGTATCCATGGCGGTTTTTCTTTTTATGGGAGAAGACATTGTGAGTCACAGTTCCTCATGTGATCCTTCTAAAAGAATTTTAAGGGAATGTCCCAAGAGCTCTTCTCTCTCATGATACTGAGCTGATCCTCAACAGGGGGATTTCTCAAGAAGCTTGGCTACAGCGACACCTGTCAGCGCTTCTTCAAAGCGGGGGAGCATTTGTAAGAATGATACACATGACTTGAAAAATCCAATAGTTTTCTTTTTGTGTCTTTTGTTTTGGGAGGGGAGGTTTTTGGAGACAAAGTCTCCTTTAGCTCCAGGCTGGCCTTTCATTCCCTAAGTAATAGAAGGTGGCATTGAATCCCTGGCACCTATCTTCTGAGATTTTCATTATTGGAATGTCGCCATGCCAGGCCTACAGTTTTCCCTTAAGTAACTATTTTTATTTCCTTCGGAGAACTAAATTTACATATCGAGATTCTGCATGTTTAATTAATTACTCCTTTCTCCCAAATGTAAAAACCAGTATTTTCATGAATTGAGGATAGTGACGATATTAACAATGGTATAAATGCATTTCAGGAGACACAGTGCTTCTGTCCAATTGGCACCAGAGACATGCATCTTTCCCAGTCTAACTCTGCTAAAAGTGATCTCTCTTTAAAACATCAGTGTAAATTCTTTTTTTCCAATCAGGAGAACAGAAAAATGTTTAATAGCCAAATGGAATAGTTCAAATAAACAAAGAGACAGGTGGCTTTGTGGTTGGAGATTGGGATTAAGGTGAGTTCCTGGGCCTTGTATGGGTTTTGAAGTTTCCCTCTGCTGTTAAAATAACCCATGCCTAGATTTTCTAGTGTCTTTGTCCAGGCTGGGGTGGGTGGGAAAAAGAAAGGAAGAAAAGGGTGGACTTGTGAAGAGACAAACTTAAAAAAAAAATGAAGTCTTATTTTGTATTCTAGAAAGTGTCACAATTCTATTTGAGTATATAATGAGGTTATTATCATTGTTAGATAGGGAAACTAAGTCATACAAAACAACTGAGTGATCATACTACCCATACGTGTGCATACAAATAGACTATATTTGTATATATATATTTTATTTCTTATTTTAGAGAAAACAGATGTAGCGCATTTTTTAATTGGGAAGTTTGCTTTCCTTTTTCTTTTATTTTCTTCTTCTTTTTCATTTTATTTGTTTTTTTTTCCCCCAAGACAGTGTAATAGTCCTAGCTGTCCTATAACTAACTCTGTAGACCAGACTGGCCTTGAATTTACAGAGATCTGCCTACCTCTGCCGCCCCAGTGCTGGGATTAAAGACATGTACCACCACTACCCAGCTGAAATTTGTTTTCTTGATTGTTTGTTTTTGAGTTCTTTCTCAAAAGAGTCTCTCACTCTGTGAGTCTCTTCTTTGCTCAACTGATTGTTCCCTTTGCAGTGCAGAAGCTTTTTAGTTTTATGTTGTCCCATTTAGCAATTATTAGCCTTAATCCCTGAAGAGATGGAGCCCTATTCAGAGAGTCTCTTACACCTGTAGCTTGTAGGGATAGCCCATGTTGTCTTCTAGGTATCTCAACATTTCGAGTTTCATATTGGGGTCTTTGGCTCATTTGGGGTTGGTTTTTTGTGTGTGGACGGATAGATAAGAGTTTAGCATGTCAGTGTTCTCACAACTACTTATAACTTCAGCTCCAGGTGATCCAACTTCTACATGTTGACGTCCTATTTTGCTAGCACCATTTGTTGAAGGTATTGTATTCCCTCCCCTGTGTATTTTTGGCACTTTTGTCATATATCAGATGTCTGTAGTTTCTTGTACTCATGTTTGGGTCTTTTATTTTGTTTCATTGACTACATATCTGGTTTTTTGCCAGTATCATATTGTGTTTCTTTGTATGGCTCTATAATATAGTTGAAAATCTGGGATGGTAATCCCCCAGCATTGCTCCTTTAGATCAGGATTGGGTCTTTTGTTGTTCCCTATGATTTTTTTAGGATATTTTTTTAAATTTCTGTGAGAAATATGGAGATTTTGACTGGGATTGCATTGAATCTTTAAAATACTTTTGGTAGGCTAGCTATTTCCATAAAATTAATTCCACCAATCCATGAACTGGGGTGGGGAAAATCTTTTCATCTTTTAATGACTTTTTCAATCTGTCTCTTCAGAGATTTACAGTGTTCATTGTAGAGGTCTTTCACAACCTTGGGAGATATTTGTAGACGTTTTATTTGTTTTTGATGATATTGTGAATGATAGTGTTTTTGTGATAACTTTCTCAGATTCTTTGCTGTTGATGTATGGAAAGGCAAATGATTTTTTATCCTTTTACTTGGCTGATATTGTGGATCCTTTCTAGAAAATGTCTCATGGATTGGGGTCCCTTATGTACAATACTGTATCATTTAGAAATAGAGACAATTTAGCTTCTTCCTTTCCATTTTTATTGCTTCTCTTGCTTTATTACTCTGGTCAGCACTTCAAGTACTCCATTGAAAAGGAATGAGGATAATGGACAGTTCTGTCTCATTCCTGATCTTAAGTAGGACTGCTTTGCGCTTCTCTCTAATTAGGATAATGTTGGCTATGGCATTGTCACATAGAGCCTTTATCATGTTGAGGTGTGTTTTATCTTGTCTTCCTTTCTAGGATGTTTATCATGAAGGCATGTTGGATTTTGCAAAAAACTTTATCTACCTCTATAGAAACAAAAACAAAAGCAAAATCACAAATAATCAGCAAATCTAAGAGCCAGTTCTTTGAGATGATCAACAAGATTGGCAAATCTAAAGGTTCTTCAGCTAATGGATGGCTAGTGTGACCTCTTTCTATCAGCTGTCAAGGTGACTCCTCTTTTAGTTTCTTTTCTTTTAGATTGTCCCTACTTTAGCTAATTGTGTGAAGCAGTGCACTTGGATTGCGTTCACCTCTGTCACTTTCCCTCGGTCTACATTCTTGATTGTGTCTGTTTTACTGCCATGCCCTCTACCCTTGTCCCATATGTGAAAGAAAACACACAATACTCCTCATTATAAGACAAGCTGTTTTCATCGAACATGATGATCTCAAGTTTCATAACTTGTCATCAAGTCCCTCAAAAATAAATTTAATTTATGGGAGCTGGAGAAATGGCTCAGATATTAAAAGAGGTCCTGCTCTTGTAGAGGACCGGCTTCTGCTCCCAGCACCCATGTCAGGTGTCTCACAACCACCTGTGACTCCAGCTCCTGGGGATCTGACGTCTTCTTCTGGCCTTGGTAGCCACCCACATTCATGTCTGTGTGTGTGCACACATGCACGCTAGAAATTCTCACATTTACAGTTTGGGTCATGTAATTGAGTAGTACTTGAGATATTTACGTACCTAGTTTGTGAAACAAGATAATCACACATAAAATATTCTGGAGAATAGGAAATAGCTCTAACCATAGACTATGTGATTTAATAAAAATAAAGAACAACTCACTATAATGCTTAATAATTTTAATAATACAAAGGAACTAAAATAAAGTTCTTATAAAAACTAAATTATCTTCCTATGGTGATGAGTCATCCCCGGGATATTGTCTTGGCTGCTGAGAAGCTGCAGCTGGGCTGGTGGCGTCTTATTGCAGGGACTGGGTGAGGTCCTCATGTGCTGAGAATGCTTTGCAGGTTACTTTTCTTCCCTCCCCCTCCCTCTGTTTCCTCTTACTGCGTCTGCCAGGATGCACAATAGGAAACAGAAACTACCTCTGTAGAGATTACAAGTTGGGAACCTTTGACTGCAGAACACTGTGTACGTAAACAGTTACTGAAAGTGATGACAGAGAGGGCCGCAGGCTGTTTCCAGGCCCGAACCCCTGCTAATCCTACTGGAGAGCTCTTAGCTCAGGCCTTCTTTAGTGCTGCAAGCTCAAGCTGGACTCTAGATGTTGCTATGACAGCCTCTTATGAGGCTGGCGCTTCTACCGCTGCAAGTTCCTCCCAACACCCCTCTGACACTGAGGCCACTTGGAAGTGAATTGCCGGAGCTACAGGCTAAGCGTGGGCTCAAGCTAGGCACTGACCCAAGAAGCCGCGGATGGTACTCTGGGCATTTGATGCAGGAACTCCTCTTTTTCTCCAGCTTTAGGTGCAATCAGAAATAAGAAGAGAGCTTTGGCCTTGCTATGTGCTTCCAAGTCTTCTAATTAACAACCAATATTCACAGCAGATGTTACCATGGTGTCTCAGTGTCTTTGCATTTTCCTCTTCCTTTTTTTTTCTTTCATCTTTTAACTATATGAGTATATACTTGTCCTATAAAAAGTATAAAGCACTGCTGAGCTTTAGCAATTTAGTTGAAGTGGGGAGACAGAGGGGTCCAAACGATATAATAAGCACCATACTAATGTGTGAAATTATTATATTATCAAATATGAAAATTATAATAAAATGTATTAAAACTGGAATAAAATTAGAAGAAAAAATTATAATAAAAATAAAAAATAAGTTAAAAATTATGCTTGAACTGGATGACTCCCAGAATAGGTAAATCACTACTACTAGCTACTATGTTTTATATTATATGAATATGATGAAATGTTATACACAGGGCTTTGGTAGTATAAAAGAAGACAAAGAATTAAAGAAGTGGCTAGAGCCCTAACAGTGAGTTAGGTTGCCTAGTGGGTAGGGATGCTTTCTGAGGAAGAAGTAATTTAAAAAATGTACATTTAAGAATGCCTGGAGATCTACAGGAATGGCAAGAAGTAAAATATTGGTGTAGGAGGTCCTTCTATGTGTTGCTTTCATTGGTTGAATAAAGAAACTGCCTTGGCCTTTTGATAGTGCAAAACTTAGATAGGCGAGGAAGACAGAACAGAATTCTGGGAGGAAGAAGGCAGAGAGAGCCGCCATGGAGTCGCCAGAGTCAGACATGCTGAATCTTTCCCGGTAAGCCACGACCTCATGGTAAACACAGATTAATAGAAATGGGTTAGATCAAGATGTGAGAGTTGGCCAAGAAGAGGCTGGATATAATGGGCCAGGCAGTAATTTAATTAATACAATTTCTGTGTGGTTATTTCAGGTATAAGCTAGCAGGGTTGCTGGGACCAAAAGCAGGTTCTCTCTCTCCTTCAACAAAATATAATACTAATCTAAGTTTAATCAGTTCTTCCTAGAGAAAGGAATAGCTAGAGACAAGATTTTGCCATTAACCCGTGAGAGAAATCAGCCAAGCAAAATGTCGATTGGCCTTTCTATAACCTTGCTTTGTAGCTGCTATAGGAATCAGTTTATGCTATGTTACCCAAGATTTGCTTCCTTGATGGATATTTTCCCTCTAACCTAATTCAGCATTTATTTCTTAAGCTTATAAAACACAAATGTGAGGCCCGACCCAGCAAGAGAAGGAGACCAATAGCTCCTCGCCACGCCTTGCGGCTGGGGTGGGCAGGACTCAACCTGGAGCCTGCCTGATGCCTCTGGTACTGTGTGGTCCAGCACCACTATGGTGAGCAAGAGCAGGATGGGGAAAAAAAGACAGAGAGGAGACAGAACAGTTCGTGGGCTGGGGAGAGTGGCAGATTGAAGAGGTGAGGGTGGTGAGGAATAGGCTAATGCGCCTGGCCTGCTTGCCACCCAAGTCCAAGGTGATGTCCGCACCAGGACTATTGCTAAGATCTGAGGCCCTGAAGCAGCTGAGGGGGCCTGAGTTGATGTCTGTAGTTCCTCACGCCACTAAAGGTCCGCTCAGAGGCCTGTAGTCTGGGTCACCACCTAGGGCCATGTTGGTGTCTGAGAGCTGTGCTGCCAGCAGGACTGTGATGATTTGAGTGATCAGCACTGTCACCTGGGACCATGGTATCGTACAGGCCAGGGCTGCTGTTTAGGACCATGTCTGGGTCTGTGGTCCTACCACAGACGGGGTCTGTATTGATGACAATGGACTAGGTTGAGACCAAAGGCCACACGGATATCCAGGGTCTAGGTTACAGCTTGTAGCCGTGTGGGTGTCCGAGGGCTGTGCCACAGCCAGGGCCATGCTGATCTGAGTGGCCTGAGCTGTCACCCAGGGTCATGGAGCCATCTGGGTCAGGGCTGCTGCTGAGGGACATGCCTGGGTCTGTGGCCCCATAGCAGCCTGGGTCTGAATTGATGTCTGTGGTTTCTGTTATTACCTAGGGCTGTGCAGATGCCTGGGTCTGGTCAGCCACCTGAGACCATGTTGGTGTCCAAGGAACATACCACTCCTGGGACAATACCTGTCTGGGTGGCCAGTGCTGCTACCTGGGGCCATGCAGACATTCGGGCTGGGCTACTGCTCAGGGCCATGTCTGGATCCTGTGACTGATATTTTTGTTGATGTCCACGGCCCATGCTATGACAAGGGGTCACAGAAACTAAGCATGTGAAAATCCAAGGGCTTACTGAACTGGCCTCTCTCTTCACCAGCCCCAGGACAGCTGCTCCTGCCCTTTGCTGATAGTGGAGCAGGAGAGTTGATCCTGTCCCTCAGGAGAGAGCTGCTCTTCCCCAAGTCAGGCGGGGTGGGATGTGGGGGTGTGGGGTGGGGTAGATGGCCCCACCCCTCACCACAGGTGAGCACCTCCCCTGGGAAGCACACTAGAGCTGAGCCTGTTGGCGGTGGTGCAGGTGAGATGGCCCTGAGGGCATGCGAGCACTGCCCCTGCCACACTTTGTCTGTCAGGTGGTGGTGCTGGTGAGGGAAAGATGCCCTTCCCTCCTTGCTACCTGCAGTAGGCAAGAGATGGCCCCGGGGGTCCTGAGAATGGGACCTGCCCCTCATCAGCAAATAGGAGAGCAGTCCCAGAGCTAACCCTGTTGTTGGGATGCAGGTGTGCCATCCTTGAGGGCATGAGAGCAGGAGAGTTGACCCCCTCTCCTCAATCCTACCTGCATGACCCATACAGCAAACAGGAAGAGGGCTCTGTCCCTTGCCTGGGCAAGACAGTATAGCTGGTCCTGGTCGTGTGAGTGTGGGTGAGCTGGGCTGAGGGTCTGAGACTGGGAGAACTGACTCAGATCCCTGCTACAGGTTGCTTTGGGTGAGCTAGCTGCGTTGGAGAACTCACCCTGGTAGTGACAATGAGGGAAAGCTGGTAGAATGACCAACTCAGCTACCCAGGCCCAGAACCAGGGCTATGAGTTAGCCCACTCCAACATCCACCCTATCTATAAACTATTGGAGCTTTTGAGGGGGACAGAAACTTCAGATTCAAAACAGCAGGATATCCAAGAGGTGCCCCAGTGAGAGCCCATTATAGAAAGTCTAACAGAAGCCAGAGGCCTCCAACCAGACCAATGAGTCATAGCAACGAACACTTACAAGTAAAGATATGTGGACTAAAGGGTAGACTGTGTGACTCACCAGGCCACACAATAGCTTCCACTATGAAATTATTTTCCTTTTAAATTTTGTTTTGGGTTTTGGAGGGAGGTTATAAGGGCAGAGGGCAGATGCAAGATAAGTGGGATCAGGATGCCTGGTGTGAAGTCTACAAAGAATCAGTAAAAGTTAAAAAAAAAAAAAAGAACACAAATGCTCTTCATTATGAGGGGATCACTGCACCTGTAATGTTCTGATTCATTTAACAAATATTACCGGCTCATTTTCTACTGGATATATTGCTTCCTATAAGAGGAAAGGCAAACCATTGTGACCGTGAAGAAAGCTCCTTAATAAGCAGAGCAATCTGCATCCACCAGCGTAATCACACGGTTGATCTGAAAGAGGAATGCACAGAATGCTATGGGCAGGCAGCAGAAATCTCACCTCTGCCTGGTGAGCCAGCAGGGGATTCACACAGGAAGTAGCATTTTAGTAGAGACTTTAAGCTGAGCTGGAATTTTCTAGTTGGTTTAGTATGTGAGGGGGAAGGGATATTTTAGGAAGATGAAGTAGCTGCTCTCATTTTAACTTGTTCTCACCGAGGAGAAAACTGCATGTTGAGGGGAATAACTGGGAGAAGGCCCCAGACCAGGAAAATATGGAAGAAAACGACACAGAGACAGGCCATTCACCAAAAGTGAGAACTATTGAGATTGGGAAATTGTACTTTGGCCGCTACAAGTGCTGGGAACATTTGAAGAAGAAAGGTTATCTAAAGTCAAGAGAAGCCAGCAAGTATTTTGTGTAGGGCCCAGTGAAACTGACCAGGGCTTGTGCTCAGAAATGGTGAAGGGACATTGATCTGAAAGAGATAGATCCATCCAGAACGCTATGGGAACTCAGCAGCAGTCTCGCCATGCCCTGACACAGCAGGGGATTTACACAGAAAGTTGCATTTTAACACAGACCTTAAGCTGAGTTGGAATTTTCTAGATGTTTTAGTCTGTGGCTGGGGTTGTGGTGGGGGCGGGGTATATTCCTTAAGGTAGTGTCAGGTTTTGAGAACTGTGATTTTACTCAAAGGTCTTGGACTCAAGCTTCGTGACCTTGAAAATGTTTAAACTTCCTGAGCCTATTAACTCAGTGATAAAGCTAGGGCAGAATCTGCCATGTGTTATTTTTGACACTTACAATTGATGACAAGGTAAATTACATAGTTAACAAAAACTGAAAGGGACTTGACTGATTGCTTGTACTGCAGGATATGGTGCCTAAGGAAAAGGAATTATTTCAAGAGAAGTAAAGCAGGGGCAGCAAGATGGTTCAATAAGTTTAGGCTCTTGCTACCAAGCCTGATGACTTTAGTTCAGTCCTCTGGATCCACATGGTGGAAGGAGAGAGCAGTAGATACCCTAGATGTCTGGCTCTTACAGTCTTCTGTGACAGAAGCTTAGTAGTTTGTGTTGCAGATGTGTCAAGTGGACTAGGCACTCCATGTCTATTCTTCTCTGCTTATTAACTAGCTGTGGCTTTCTGTAGTGGTCTGTATCTGCTTTGCTGAGAGGTGAAAGCTACCCTCACCAGTGGTGGACAGACAGTAACTAGAATGCATATAGAATTGTATTGGTTTGGGGAAGTGGCAGTGCTAGGTTCTCCTCTTATCAGACATGGGTAGGGGCCTAGGGTTATAGCACCAAGCACGAATTCTCTTCTGTTGAGAGGACTTAGGCAGCTCTGCTGGTTATCCCCAGGTTACAAGTGCCATCCTGATCATTCTTGTGGTTGATGACTTTAGGTGGATGAATCTATCGACTGCTTTTCTCCCTTGGCGGCTGGCATAGCTCTGTTTGGTACTATGAGAGCTAGTTCTCAGGAAGGAGACGTCTACATAAATTCCAGCTTGATTACTCCAACTACTGTGTCTGAAGTATGTGGCATCTTTAGCAGTAGGGTCTTGTCTTTAATATCTGGGAACCATCCGAGGGCAATGGCATTATTCTTTGGGGAAGTCTAAGACTTCAATGACTGACATTTTAAAAAAAAGGTATCCCATACCCAGTACTGGAATTTTTGTCAGCTAGTCTATGACTTTTAGTGAAAGCATTGTTCCTCAAGTAGCATAACTTCTTTTAAACTACATGTGTATATATCTAGATATACATTTATAAATGCAATTAAAATAAATATAAAGTAATTCTATTCCCTATGATATTTTCAAACTTATTTAGTGTTTTCTACTTATCCCTTCTCCCCCTTTCTTTCTGTGTGGCCCTTCCTTACCCCACCCCGTTTCCCCATTTCCCTTTCACAGCAACCATGTCTTATTATCACCATCTCTAGATCTTGTTCTCTTCCAGCCCCATGGTTCCCTTTTATTTTCCTGGTTTCTGGGGTTATTCCAGGAGACGCACTTACACCTAAAAGATTTGGAGAATTTTTCTTCCACAAAAAGGAAAGGATGTCAGGCATTTGTTTTTCTGCGTCTGGGTCACCTCATTCAGTATAATATTTTCTAGTTGTATCCATTTACTTATGAATTTCATGGTTCAGTTTTTTCTTTTCTACAGATGGATCAAATCCCATTGTGTATTTGTATCATATTTTTGTTATTGTCTCCTCAGTAGAAGGATATTTAAGTTGCTTCCATTTCCTACTAATTATGTGTGGCAACGGACATGACTGGACAAGTATCTGTGAAGTATGATGTTGAGTCCTTTGGTTATCAAGTCATTTTTTATTCAGTCTTGTAAAGAAGAACAGAAAACTACAAGTGTTGTCCCTAGGGACATCATAGTGACATATAAATGTCACATATGCATTTAAACAGTCTTTATAGGCATCACAGTGAGCTCTCTCAGACCTGGCTCTGATCCTGCCCTGGCAGCTACTGCCATAGAGGGATCTTTTCAGAGTGTGTACTGGGGTTTCTCTCCTCCGGAATTTTCCCAGTCCTTGATGCACAGTTGGAGGAATGCAGGGTTCTGCAGGCTGTATTTTACATGTTGCTAGGGAACTGTCTAAATATTATGGGCAATGCAGCAGCATATGGCATGCAGTAGAATTAGAGCAGCTAGAAAACATCTTCCTACCCTTGAAATGTAAGCTGCTAGTTTAAGACACCAGCACGAGTGCTTTTACATAAATGGATTAGTCTTTGTTGCGCTGTTAGACTCAGAGTGAAGATATAAATCGGAGACTTCCAAATAGCTTACATCCAAGGAGATGCATGTAGACCCCAACAAGGAGATACACAGCAGACCGGGGAAATACTACCAGGGAAAGACCAGGAAAGGCAGGAGGAATGAAGAGCTTGGTAGCTCCATGACTCTAAATAATAGCATTGGTATTACACAGAGAACTACCTGAACATCTGCCTGCAAAGGTTAAGTTGGAATGAAATGGCATAACTTATTCCTCTAAGTCACCGGATGGCAAACGAATTTCTTGTATCTGACTCTACTGTGTGTTCTGAAATCCCCAATTCTTAGCCTCTCAAGGTTACAGGGTTGACTCTTTCTCATATTCCAATAACTGTTTATGAACCTTAGTTCTGAGTTTTCAATGAGAAGTTCCCCGCCGTAGAACATGCAGCGCCCTTCCTCTCACTTAGATTTCAGGTGAGGTTCATTTAAAGAATTGCAGTTCTTTGTACACATTTTATGAATAACAGTTCTGTGAATGCTGTTTTCTTTCGCAGACTACGCTGAAGCCTATTTCCTCCCTAAATGAACACTGATAATTTGAAAATTCAAAATGCACCCAGCTCAGGGGCCCAGGCCAGTCACATGCTGCAGCATGAACAGGAACTGACTGCAGCTGGTACTTGGTGGCTTTTGTTTTCAGTCCTCTTTGTTTCCCTTTGGTAGACAGTTGCTACTGAAAGGTTTTTTTTCTTCCTTCCTTTTTTTTTTTTGAGTTGGACAACGGCTCTGTCCTTCTTTATTTTTTTTCTTTTTCTTTTTTTTTTAATTTTTCCATTCAAAAATGGACACTTCCTCCCCTTCTTCCATTCCCCTCCCGCTCCCCCACTAACCCTCCTTCCTCCCCCTCCATCCTTAAGAGAGGGCAGGGTACCCTGCCCTGTGGGAAGTCCAAGGGCCTCCCTCCTCCATCCAGGCCTAGGAAGGTGTGCATCCAAGTAGACTAGGATCCCAAAAAGCCAATACATGCAGAATAGACAGGTCCCAGTGCCATTATTGATGGCTTCTCAGTCCATCCCCATTGGCAGCCACATTTAGAGAGTCTGGTTTGATCACATGTTCGTTCAGTCCCGGTCCAGCTGGATTTGGTGAGCTCCCATTAGATCAGGCACACTGTCTCAGTGGGTGGACCAACCCTTCGCGATCCTGCTTCCTTGCTCATCTTCTCCCTCCTTCTGATCTTCAACTGGACCTTGGGAGCTCAGTCCATTGCTCTGATGTGGATGTGGGTCTCTATCTCTATCTCCATCCATTGGACAAAATTTCTATTATGACAATCAAGATATTCATCAGTGTGACTATGGGACAAGGCCAGTTCAGGCACCCTCTCCTCTGCTGCCCAAGGACCTAGCCAGGGGACATCCCCGTGGACACCTGGGATCCCCTCTAGAGAAAGTCTCTTGCCAACCCTAAAATGGCTCCCTTAATGTAGATATCTTCTTCCCTGCTCCAATATCTGCCCTTCCTCCATCTCCACCCTCCCACTCCCTAAGCTCTCCCCAGACCTTCCCTTCTCCCTTCTCTTTCCCCCTCTCCCTATCCCCCAACCCCAACCCCACCCATACTCCCCACCCCTGTGCTCCCAACTTTTCCCCAGCGATCTTGTCTGCTTACAATTTCCAGGAGGAACTATATATGTTTTTCTTTGGGTGCACCTTGCTATTTGTCTTCTCTAGGCTTGTGAACTATAGGCTTAATGTCCTTTGTTTATGGCTAGAGTCCACTAATGAGTGAGTACATACCATATTCATCTTTTTGGGTGTGGGTTATCTCACTAAGGATAGTGTTTTCTATTTCCATCCATTTGCATGCAAAATTCAAGATGTCATTGTTTTTTACCGCTGAGTAGTATTCTAATGTGTATATATTCCACACTTTCTTTATCCATTCTTCCATTGAGGAGCACCTAGGTTGTTTCCATGTTCTGGCTATTACAAATAATGCTGCTATGAACATAGTTGAACAGATGCTTTGTAGTATGATTGGACATTTCTGGGTATAGTCCCAAGAGTGGTATTGCTGGATCCTGAGGTAGGTTGATTCCCAATTTCCTGAGAAACTGCCACACTGATTTCCAAAGTGGTTGTACAAGTTTGCATTCCCACCAGCAATGGATGAATGTTCCCCTTTCTCTACATCCTCTCCAGCACAGGCTATCCTTGGTGTTTTTGATTTTAGCCATTCTGTCAGGAGTAAGATGGTATCTCAATGTTGTTTTGATTTGCATTTTCCTGATAGCTAAGAAAGTTGAATAGATAAGTATCTGTTGGCCATTTGAAATTCTTCTGTTGAGAATTCTCGGTTCAGATCATTACCCCATATTTTAATTGGGTTATTTAGAATTTTAATGTCTAGTTTCTTGAGTTCTTTATATATTTTGGATATCAGACCTTTGTCTGATGTGGGGTTGGTGAAGATCTTCTCCCATTCAGTAGGATGCCTTTTTGTCTTAATGACTATGTCCTTTGCTTTACAGAAGCTTCTCAGTTTCAGGAGGTCCCATTTATTCATTGTTGCTCTTATTGTCTGTGCCACTGGGGTTATACATAGGAAGTGATCTCCTGTGCCCATGTATTGCAGGCTACCCCCCACTTTCTCTTCTATCAGGTTCAGTGTGGTCAGATTTATATTGAGGTCTTTAATCCATTTAGACTTGAGTTTTGTGCATGGTGATAGATAAGGATCTATTTTCATTCTCCTACAGGTTGACATCCAGTTATTCCAGTACCATTTGTTAAAGATGCTTTCATTCTTCCATTGTATAAATTTAGCTTCTTTGTCAAATATGAGGTGTTCATAGGTTTGTGGATTAATATCCTGGTCTTCAATTCGATTCCATTAGTCAACATCTCTGTTTTTATGCCAATACCAAGCTGTCTTCATTACTGTATCTCTGTAATAGAGTTTGAAGTCTGGGATGGTAATGCCTCTGGCAGTTCCTTTATTGTATAGGATTGTTTTGGTTATCCTGGGCTTTTTGTTTTTCCATATAAAGTTAGTTATTGTTCTCTCAAGGTCTATGAAGACTTTTGTTGGGATTTTGATGGAGATTTCATTAAATCTATAGATTGCCTTTGGTAGAATTGCCATTTTTACTATATTGATCCTACCAATCCAGGAGCATGGGAGCTCCTTCCATTTTCTGGTATCCTCTTCAGTTTCTTTCTTCAAGGCCTTAAAGTTCTTGTCAAATAGATCTTTCACTTCCTTGGTTAGTGCAACCCCAAGATACTTTATGCTATTTGTGGCTATCGTAAAAGGTGATGTTTCTCTGATTTCCCTCTCTGCTTCCTTATCCTTTGTGTATAGGAGGGGTACCAATTTTTTTGAGTTGATCTTGTATCCTGCCTCATCACTGAAGGTATTTATCAGCTGTAGGAGTTTTTGGTAGAGTTTTTGGGGTCACTTATGTACACTATCATATCATCTGCAAATAATGAAAGTTTGACTTCTTCCTTTCCAATTTGAATCCCCAAGATCTCCTTATTCTGTCTTATAGCTATTGCTAGAACTTCAAGCACTATATTGAAGAGATATGAAGAGAGTGGACAGCCTTGTCTTGTTCCTGATTTTAGTGGAATCACTTTGAGTTTCTATCCATTTAATTTGAGGTTAGCTGTCGGCTTGCTGTATATTGCTTTTATTATATTTAGATATGGTTCTTGTATCCCTAATCTCTCCAAGACCTTTATCATAAAGTGGTGCTGAATTTTGTCAAATGCTTTTTCAGCATCTAATGAAATGATCATATGGTTTTTTCTTTCAGTTTATTTATATAATGGATTACATTGATAGATTTTCGTATGTTGAACTAGCCCTGCATCTCTGGGATGAAGCCTACTTGATCATAATGGATGATTTTTTTGATGTGTTCTTGGATTCTGTTTGCCAGTATTTTATTGAGAATTTTTGCATCAATGTTCATGAGTGAGATTGGTCTGTAATTCTCTTTCTTGGTTGCATCTTTGTGTGTTTTTGATATCAGGGTAACTGTAGCTTCATAAAAAGTGTTTGGCAATGACTCTTCTGTTTCTATTATGTGAAACACATTAAGGAGTATAGGTATTAGCTCTTCTTGGAAATTCTGGTAGAATTCAGCATTAAAACCATCTGCTCCTGGGCTTTTTTTGGTTGGGAGGTTTTCGATGACAGCGTCTATTTCCTTGCGACTTATATGTCTATTTAAATTGTTCACCTGGTCTCGTTTTAATTTTGGTATATGATATTTATCTAAAAAACTGTCCATTTCTTTTACATTTTACAATTTTGAGGCATACAGGCTTTTGTAGTAAGACCTAATGATTCTCTGAATTTCCTCATTGTCTGTTGTTATGTCCCCCTTTTCATTCATCTTGTTAATTTGAGTGTTCTCTCTCTGCCTTTTGATTAGTTTGGGCAGGGGTTTGTTGATCTTGTTGATTTTCTCAAAGAACCAGCTCTTTGTTTCAATGATTCTTTGTATTGTTTTCTGTGTCTCTACTTTGCTGATTTCAGTCCTCAGTTTGATTATTTCCAGTCTTCCTTTCTTTTGACGAAAGTGAGGACAAAATGTCTTATAAGTCACTTTACCTCTACCATGAAATTCAAATTTTAAAGAATAAAAATATAAAATGTATAGAAACTTTCCTCTGAAGAATGAGGAGCAGTGCACTGGTCTCAATATTTAGCTAGGCTTTAGGAAGGGTGGAAACAGCCACTTCATGTTCTCCAGTTTTTCTTACAAACTGTTCAGGAGTTAAAGAGCCTCCACTCCCCTCTTGCCTCAATTACAGTTTTCTCTTTGATTCTTTGCAAAAAGAAAAAGAAAAACAAACAAACAAACAAACAAAAATCCCAAAACAAAAACAAACAACCCGAAAGTTGTTTAAGCGCTGTAATGTCTTGTTGATACTACCTGAATATTATCACCTGACAAATCCCTTTAAGAGTATGGTAGGTCTCTACAATAAAGTGTATCCAGTAGAGGGGATGTAAAAAATCTGCTGTGTGAGCGACAGTGTAAGAACTGTTTTCAGTCCTAAAACCACCCCTTTTCTTTCTCCAGTTTGAAGTCCTTAAAGTGTAATGCATGGATGCCAGCAAAACAAGATCCAGGTTCACCTGTAAAGCTAGCAGGGTCAGGAACCCATCTATTTCTACAGTAGTCTTGGTACAATCTTATGCCCGATATTGAAAAAATAATGGCTCACTTCTCTAATCATGAAGCATGTTTTGCTGCAGAAACTCTCAGTACACTGCACGTGGAAATGCTTGAAGCTCATGAACTTTGTATAAAGTCAGTTTTCCTTCAAATATCAAATAAGAAATGGGAATGAAACAGACTGATACGAAAAATGCTTGGTTTTATTTATGATCCAGCCAGTAGTCTATAAATACTGCACCCTCCCCCATGGAATACAACTTAGAGCCACTATAAAGTGTTTGAACTGTCTGACAGGAAAAATATTTGCACTAGAGAGTACTAGTGCTAGGAATGTGGCCAAAGGGAAACAGTTATTAGCAAACAGATAACAATCCAGCAGGTCCGACAGAGCAACTCTGTGGTCTTCCTGTGTGTTGCTCAGCTCAGCTAGACATCGGTTTTACTGAGTGGACAGAAAATGCCTCAGACTTGTCTCTAGGCTGCTGCAGTTCTGGAGAAGGAAGTAGGTGAGTCAACTGCTTCATCTATGACGGACATGCAGATAACATTTTGTGTGTCTCATCAAGTGACAGTGTCCGTGCCTGCTGTCACTTAATCCTTTGGGGAGCTGTGATCACTCACGTTATCCTTTTGGCAAAGCTTTTTGATCTTTGATCATTGAAGACTGTGCAAGCAACTGCTCAAGATGAAAGAATACAAACTAACTTATAAGAATAAATTTACATCTCTTTTATAGTCTGGAAAATGATGATTCTGTTAGTGATTGTCAGGGATGATTTACTACTTCAGGAGACATTAAAACTTCAGAAGATATTTGGGATTGTCATGATGGGAGGTAGTGGGCGGTGTGATGGAGAGGGGGCAGGATACTGTTCAACATGTTGCAGGATGCTTGGAGACTTCTTACAGCCATCATCTGACCCCATTGTCAGTTTGATTAATACTGAGAAAAACTGTCCTACATGGAATATCAGAATGAGGAATTTAGTACCTAATATATTCATGATATATTTTTTCTTTTATATTTAGAAAGATAACTTTTTTCATGTTTTTAGTTTTTATATACATAAGCGAATTAGGTCTTTTGTAGAAAATTTAGATCCATAGGTTATAATTGTACTTTTTATAACCATGAAAAATATGTATTTTCTCTTTTGTTTATGTAAGGACTGATAAATATTTTCTACTCATTTATGAATCCCCAAATAGAGGCCATCCTCAAATTTGATAATAGGTTAAGTGAAAAGTGAAAAGTCATTCAATGAAAATTCCAAGCCAGATAATGTGTTATGGACATGCTTTTCAAACTACTGAAGTGGTTGAAGGTAGGAGAATTGCAAGGTCCAAGATAGCCTCGGTAATTCAGCAAGACTCTCTCAAAATAAAATAAGAAATAGGGTGGCTAGCTCAGTGGTAGAATGCTTGCCTAACATGCACAAAGCCCTGTGCTTAACCCCACTACTGGGGAAGAAGATCACAGTTTTATACTTAAATCATAAGCATTGTAGATACTGTTATAACATATTATGCTGAGTTAGCAAATAACAAGACCTTTACCCTCCTTGTTAGAGTGTGGAGTACATCACATCGCTATATATGTGATTATAATATGTTGTGGGAATCTGTATCCAGTTTGAATTTCAACTGTGAGCACCGTTTTTGTGTCCTTCTCTCTTACTGTGGCAGAAGGCAGGAAAAAGAAAACGCTCAAAAGCCTGGAAAGGGTCTGGATAGAGTTCAATCAGTTTTAAGAAAGGAGGTACAACTTAGTTACAGTAAGCAACCATATCAGAGGAAATCTAATTTAATTTCAAAAAATCAGGTGTCAATGTCAGTGTCTCAGGCCTAATTGGCACTGGTACCCATCAGTTTTACTGAGGTGTGGGAATCAAGCCATTACATGTCAGTTAACTAAATTGCAGTCACCCGACCACGTGGCACTGTAATTTCTGGGTATCAGCCCTCTCTTGCAGCATTCTCTAACTCTAGACTCCTTAGCATGTATTCACCACATGGCTCTGCGTCCCCACCTCTGCCCTGTAACACGCCTGGCTGCTTCCTGCCTCCCTTCCACTAGAATGTGTCTCTTCCGCTGGCTGGTACCGTTCATCACAGAGCTCACTGCCTCTGCCTAATGTGCTCAGAGTCCTGGGTCTGGAAACAGTTTGAGTAATTTCATACCTTTCTATGACCCAAGGTCCTCATGAGGCATTGCAATACCTAGAAATGGATGACACTTTTTGTCACTTCATACAAGTAATTCCTTTCCCACAAAGAACTTTTTTTTGAGGCCAGATACAAGGAAGAGCCCAGACAATTCTAATGCTTATTATCCCTCTTAAATACTTGTTTTCCTTTGTCCTCACCCACAAAGGAAAGATAACATACAACCTCAGTCCCCTTCCTTGTATGCCTAGCCTGGAATATGTACTGACATGCACACTAGCATCTGAATTTAAATCACTATTAAGAATGCAGATGCAGATCTGTACATTTATGTAACAAACAGGTCAGTCAGGAGATTGCAAAGAATAAGTAGCCCCTTCCAAATTCAAGTAAAATATCTTTGCTAGTAGCAAAAGCTAATGGTGGTATTTCAAGCAGTTTTTTTAAAATAAATTTGTCTTAGTCACATTTGAAATTCTTTGCTGTTCAGTTTCAGTCAGAGCATGTTGTTAATTGAGGCAATGAAAGTATTTATTTATATATATATATTTATTCGTAGCCAAGAGCAAAGAAAGAATTTTTAGCATGACTTGAACTTTTAAAGAATCTGGGTCAGTTGAGACCTTTACTTTTGGCTGCTGAATAAGTAGATTTTCTTAGGTACTTTCAAATTTATGCTTTGGACCTCTGTCACACAGTGCAGACCCAATTGCCAGCCTTCAGTGAGGTGCTAAGAGAGTTCTCCAACTTCCACATTGCTGTTTCAACCCCTAACCCTACTCAGGCCAACATACCTTCCCTGGCCTTCTCTCAGATTTTCTTGAGTAAATTTGTGGTAACTCAGGTTTTACTTCCTCAGGCTATGGCAAGTGACTGTTTCTCTTCCTGAAACATACCACTAATCCTGTGAGCCCTAAGGTCTAGGACCTTCCACCATTTCCACCAACGCTGTCCTTAGGTCAGGTCACCATCTCTCCAATCAGCATCCTTTGCCATAGTCTTCTGGCTAGTCCCTTTTCCCATCTTGGATCCTAGACTGACTTCAGTGCAGACAGCACAGGCTAGATTGCTTTGTAAGCTCCAATAGAGCCCTATTTCACTCACAGTAACATTCAAATTATTCACCAGGGTGGAGAAGGCCCTAGGAATATGCTGTCCTTCCCCATTACCCACTAGTGCTGACCACACTACTAAAGACCACTTTGCAGGTGTGTTACCTATAAAGCCATGTGAAGCTCTGTGGTCACAGGGTCCCCTGTGCATAGATTAAGGCTTTGGGATTCTTTTTAAAAAATACATCATTTAACTTATTTTTTTATTCATTTAATATATAATTATATTATTTCTCCTCCCTCTACTCATCCTACCCACCACACATCCATCCCTCTTCTTGTTTAAGCATTGTTGTTACATACATACATGCATACATACATACATATGACTGAATAAATGTGTAAGTGTAACCGATTTTGTCTGTTCAGTGGTGCCTGCATGTATATGTTTCTATGGTTGACTAATTGGTACTGGATAGCCAACCAGGGGGCTCATCGCTGGGGAAAACTAATTCTACTTCTTTCATCAGTTGTTTTTTGCTTCTAGCTCTTCATTCAGGGGTGGGTCCCCGTGAGATTTTCCCTTATCAACACAGGGATGTGAGCTAATGTTGGAATTGTTCAGGTCTTGTTTAGGAAGCCATGGTGTCAAGATGTCAAGGGTGTAGCTTCCTGTTATAACTGGAAGTCACAATCTCACAACAGACTTCCTGTTCTCTGGTTCTCACAATCCTTCTGCACCTTATTCCCCAATATTCCCTGAGCCTTTTACATACAGGAATTGTGTTGTAGATCAATCAGTTGGGACCGTGCACCTCAGTCACTTGTTCTCTGCATTTCGTCTAGCAGTGGCTTTCTGTAATGATGTCCTTATGCTGTAAAAGAAGGTTCTTTGCGGGCATGTGATCAAACTGGATCCTCTGAATGTGGCTGACAATTGGGACTGACTGAAAAGCCAATGATAATGGCACTGGGCTTTGTCTCTGCATGTACTGCATGTACTGGCTTTTTGGGATCCTAGTCTATTTGGATGCATACCTTCCTAAGCCTGGATGGAGTGGGGAGAGCCTTGGACTTCCCACAGGGCAGGATACCCTGCCCTCTCTTAGGACTGGAAGGGGAGAGGGGAAGGTGAATCGGGGAGCCAGGAGGGAAATGGGAGGAGGGGAGGAAGTGGAAATTATGAATGGTATTATTTATAAAGCAATAAAAAAATAAATAAAAATAAAGTTAATCTAATTAAAGGTTGTCAATGTCATTAAAAAAAAGAAGGTTCTTTGATGAGGGGGGGAGAGCTGCACTGGTCTGTTGGTGCAGGAATAACTATTAGATGCAGTTAGAAATTATACTGGGTTAGGAAGGTGGTAGTGGAAGGCTCTCCTCTCAGGTCTGCATCTTCTACAGCCCTGTGGAGCTGGCTAGTGTTACAGTACCAGGCATGATTTCTGTCCTTTCGTGTGGACCTTAACCCCAACTGGACAGCTGCTGGTTACCCCTCAAGATCACAGTGCACCCATTCCCCGTTGTGAAGAGGTTGTTAGTCCACTGTTGGTGTAGTTTATAAGCTTTTCAGTTGAGTAGGACTACCAAATGTACCTCTCTCTTGGAGTCTTGCCAAGTGTCTTCTGACCCTATGGGAGCCGATCCTCAAGCATGAAGCTTCTACATTAGTGCCTACTCAATTCCTCCAAGTCCTGCGCCTGAAGTTCATCATTTCTTTAGCAATAAGGCCTTATCTTCATATTCTGGGAGGCAACCAAGTTCAATATTTGTTTGTATTTTATTTAATTTTAGGTAAATATAAAACAGTGATTCTTATGTCATTTTTAAATTCCTTCTTTTCTTTGACATTTTTATTTTAAAAAATTGCTTTTCACTTTACCTATCAACCCCAGTTTCCCATCTCTCTCCTTATCCCACCACCCCAACTCTACTCCACACCCCATTCACTACTCAATGGGAATAAGGCCTTCCTTGGGGAGTCAGCAAGATCCGGGATATCAATTTGAGGCATGACCAAGGACCCCTCCCCCCATGTATCAAGGCTGAGCAAGGTATCCCATCATAGGAAATGGGCTCCAAAAAGCTAGTTAATGCACGTGGCATAGGTCCTGGTGCCACTGCCAGCCCTCCCCCGCCCCAACAGATCAAGTCACATATCTGTCATCCACATTAAGAGGGTCTAGTTTGGTCCCATGCAGGTTCCCCAGCTGTCAATCCATAATCCATGATCAGCTGTCTCTGTGGTTTTTCCCATCATGGTCTTGACCCCCCCTTGTTCATAAAAGCCCTCCTTCCTCTCTTTAACTGAACTTCAGAAGCTCAACACAGTGCTTGACTGTGGGTCTCTGCAACTGTTTCCATCAGTTACTAGATGTAGTTTCTATGATGACAATTAGTGAAGTCACTAATCTGAAAGGGGAAGGTCCTTTCATACATTCTCTCCACTATTGCTAGGAGTCTTAGCTGGGGTCATACTTGTGGATTCCTGAGAATTTCTATAACACCAGGTTTCTCTAACCCCATAATGGCTCCCTCTATCAAGATATCTCTTTCATTGTTCTCCCCCTGTCCCTCTCCCAACTTGATCTTCTTGATCCCTCATGTTCCCATGCCCCATCCCCTCCCTTTTACCTCCCTACCAGTTTACCAAGGAGATCTTAACTATTCTCCTTCCTGGGGCCCTCCATGTGTGTCCTTTCTTAGTGTCCCTATTTTTATCTAGCTTCTCTGGGATTGTATATTGTAGCTTGTTTTCCTTTGCTTTATGTCTAATATCCACTAATGAGTGGATACATAACATATTTTTCCTTCTGGACTGGGGTTGCCTCACTCAGGATGGTTTTTTCTAGTTCTATCCCTTTGCCTGCAAATTTTAAGATGTCATTTTTTTTATGGCTGAGTAATATTCCATTGTATAAATGTACCACATTTTCTCCATTAAAAAATGAGGAACAGACCTAAACAGAGAATTCTCAACAGAAGAAACTCAAATGGCCAAATGCATTTAAGGAATTGCTCAACATCCTTAGCCATCAGAGAAAAGCAAATCAAAATGACTCTGAAATACCATCTTACACCTGTCAGAATGGCTAAGATCAAAAATACTGAATAGCTTGTACTGAAAAGGATGTGGAGTAAGGGAAACATTCCTTTATTGCTAGTGGGAATGCAAACTTGTACAGCCACATTGGAAATCAGTATGGTAGTTTCTCAGAAAATTGGGTATCAATGTAGCTCAAGACCCGGTAAGTAATACCACTCTTGGGTATATACCCAAAGGATGCACAATCATACTCAGGACATTTGCTCAGCTATGTTCAGAGCAACATTATTTGTAATAGCCACAACCTGGAAAAAATCTAGATGTCATCAACCAAAGCATGGATAAAGAAAATGTGGTACATTTTTGAATTCTTAATAATTTTAAATTGAGCCTAAAAATTGTGGCTGTACATTATGTAGCCAGTCCTTTTTTGGACTCTTCCCTTTATCATCAAACTGGCCTCCTGACACCCTGTAAATGCTTCAGGCATCCTCCCTGCTCAAAACCTTTGCATTAATGTTGCTTTCTACCTGACTTTTGATTCCTTAGAGAAAGCTCTCTCTTACATGACTCAGACCCTTATCTTCTTCAAGTCTTTGCCCTGTTAACTTTTCAGTGAGATTTAGCCTGAACACACTATTTACATTGCAAATGTTTTACTTATTCTCTTTACTTGGATGTGGTTTTGTTCACTGAGCTTAAGGCTTTGTTATATGTTATTTTTTTTCTTATTGATTGTGTTCTAAAAATTTCTCTCTGAATGGAATAAGCTTCATAAAGCTGGTCAGCTTTTTATTTGTCCACTCCTGTACACTGTTGTAGTACTTAGTAGGTGCTAGATATGTATTTGTTGAATAAGTAGGCATTAGAAGTTGATAACACAATCTGAGATCCGGCCTTGATAGTTAGCCACAGATAATGCTGATAAATATATATGCAAAGTTTCACTATAGAATGTGACTCATTTCGTTTACTGAAACTCATTTTGTTGAGTTTAAATGCTATGTTTCACTCTATCCCTTGGTTGTCTCTAAAATATGATTAGGTTACATTTTATATAAAAATAGCTGACTTCAGCACAATGTTGAAATTTGAACTGTCTCATGGGGAGAAGAAGCATTGTTTTTTCAATATAAACAATCCATTGAATAATGATTCCTTATTAAAACTAAATAAAATATCTACTCCCTCACACTTCCTCCTCATAAGCATAATCAGCTTTTAGTACACAAAGAACTTTCTGGTAAGTCAGAATGAAACCTGCTAGTGGTAAGGATCCAACTGGGGTTGAACTGGAGATGGGAGTGAAGAGCTAGCTATTCATTTTACTGACTTTCATTTCAGTTGGGTGAGGTTCCAAACACAGAGGGTATAAAGAGGGTATAACACACTCATGTACCTCTCCTGGTTTCGAGGATAAATTTTTCATGCTGGATCCAGTTCCACTTCCATTCCCCAGGGAGACTATTTCTTCAATAATTCTTCTCTAGCTTCTAGCTTGCTATCTCCTCAGGCCCCCAGCATCCTAGCACAGCGTCTCCCATCAGCATGTTGTTTCTCTAAAAGCATAAAGCTCTGGATCTCATTACCTCCCTTTAGCTATGGTGCACTTTTTCCTTTTTGCTGCTCATCAAAAGCAAACAAAGCAACTATTGCTATCTCCAGCAGCAAATGAGAGCGTTGTTGTTTAATCTTGAATGAGTCCTTTGGTTTGAGACATCTCATAGAAACTGCCCTTGTGCTGAATGGGTGGTAGAGGTTGAGAGCAGCTGCTGTTTCCTGAACTCCAGCTCAAGGAAAGCCAATGGCCCTTCAGTCATGTGAAAATACTTGCATGCTGGCACACACACCTATGCTTAATTAAAAGTAGTAACAATAAGTCTATGAAAGCCGTAAGTTGCTCTTGTCTTTGCTATTAAAGCCAAATTCCATGTTTGATTCCCTCTTACCTGACCTGTGAATTGTCAGAGTTGATTACTGCTTCCCCTTCAAAAGTTTGCTTCACTTACAGTCCAGGCAAACCTGTTTTTTTCCACTTACTACACTGATATTTCCTTTTAAGTTATGTTCTGGATTGTGCTTTGTCACCTGACAGGTTTGGAATGTCCCAAAGCTTGTTCCTCATGTCTTTTCTGTTCTTAAGTTCTCATTAACACATCTCTAAATTTTGAACTCAAAATTTAAGAATGTCCCTTTGACTGTTTAATTCAGTGGTTCTCAACCTACGGGTTGTGACCCCTTTGGCAAACCTCTATCTTCAAAAATATTTGCATTACAATTCATGGGGGCAGATAAATTACAGTTACGAAGTAGCAACGAGAGTAATTTTATGGTTGGGGGTCACCACAACATGAGGAACTCTATTAAAGTGTTGCAACATTAGGAAGGTTGAGAACCACTGGTTTAATTGGTTTCTCAATGTTAGGCTCTCCATATTTCCCATCATGCTTAGCTAAATCTTGCCAAGTTCTATTTACTCTCCACGAAAATATAGGCACTCCAAGAACTTAAGCCACAATTTTTTTAAAATTAATTAATTTTAAAAAAACTATCTTTCCTTATTTTACATACCAATCCCAGTTCCCACTCCCTCCAACATCCCCCATCCCCATTCTACCCCACATCCACTCCTCAGAGAGAGTAAGTTAAGCCACAATCTTTAGAGCCAACCTTGATCCCTTTCTCCTAAAGTCTGAGGTATATAGCCTATGAACTTTCTCTTGAAAATATGATTGCTTCTCAACACTTTTTGTGCTGCTAATGTGGCTTAAGGTTTCTTTCATGCTCAAAATCTCCCAGTGATCTCTTTCATCCAAGAAAAGCCTAAACCACCAGCTATTTTTTTTCCTGGGTATATGATTAATGAACCCAGACTTGCATACATTTCAGGTAGAGAATATACCATCAAACAAAGACAAAATGTAAACATTCTGACTATTTATAATTTTTCTTTTTTAATTTCCCTTTTTGTTCTTAATTTTATCACAAACATTCTTTGACCATGGCAGGTGTCTTTTCTGTACTATAGCAGAGTGTCTTTGCTGTGTAGTTTATTTAAAAAGATGGTCATTTAGGTAGTGGTTCTGGAGGTTCAAGGGAATGTCACCAGCATCCTTGTGACTTCTAATTGGGGGCATTCTTGCTGTATCGTGACCTGGCAGAGGGTACCAAATGGTAGGCATCACAAGCAAGTCAGAGCAAACGTGTTTGTGCAACAAAGCCTCTTCTGTGTAATGCTGCTAGTCCACGCCCCCATCCATCTGCTGTGAGGGCTTATGTTGAATAGTGATGTTCTTTACACTCTCACTAAGCAAGTGGAATATAAGTCAAGAGAAAATACCCGTTTCATTACTTTATAATTTATTGGTCATGGTCCATAAATTTAACCCATATCACTCTTGTTATATTTTCCAATTCAAGGAAATGATAAATCAAGGGCAGTGGCGGGGAGGACTAAGGACATAATTTAATGGTAGAGGGCGCACTTAACATGTGTGAAGACCCAGATTTAATCCCTACTTATGAAAAGCAACAATAACAAGAACAACAACATAAAACAAAATCTTAGGAGAATGCACGGATGACTGATGCATTCCTGGAGTCCTATAGTATATCTGAGTTGATATGTGACTATATTTTTTATATTTATCTTTGTACATGTACCTAATTTTTAGACTTATTTGAAGATGCTTAAGAGAAAGGATGCTCCCTGAGAAATCCCCAACATTTTGTCATGGAAGCTGAATCTCTGCTGTCCTCATAACACTCTTGATTCCAGGGCAGAAGCAGATGGTGTAGAACTCCTGAGAAGGTGACTAATGGTGAAAAACTTTTGGTTCCTGGAATATGTTAAGAGGCTCAGCTTGATATTAATGGGTAACTTCCTTTAAAGCACCTACACTCTATTTAAAGTAGGAAAGCGTGGATTCTTTGTGGTATCATTCACTGAGTTCCCCCAAAATTAACCTTTTTTAGGCCCAGTAACTGAAAGGCAGAGCAGGGAGGCTAAGCTGCCTTCTGAAAATTCCAGAGGGAAGGCATACACAGCCCTGACGGCTCTCTCTCCATTACAGAAACACATTAGCATGGTCATGTGAAGGTGAATCAGATGCTATGCACTTGATCTTTTTGTCATGGATTTGTGATCTCACACTCATTAGTATCATGTCCTAAGTTCTAATTATATGCTTTTTCTTTGTGTGGTTTGGAGTCTTGATTCAATTGTATCTCTAAAACAATAGCACATCTGAAGTAATCTGTAAGCTTTAGAAATTTATCTTTTACATATCCAGATGCTAGAAGGCACACAATTGAGGAGTTAATACATTTGGTTGTCCAATGAGGGCTGCTACCCATTTAGAACAGAGCATCTAATTACTGTATCCTCTAGAGAGGTGTACTTTGTGTTCTCACACGGCAACGAAAGGACAAATGGATGGGTGACTAGGCAGATGAGAACCAAGATTCAGGTTGAGAAATGTTGAATTTGTAAGGCCCATTATATAGTCAAGAGCAGGTACTAAGTAAAGGTTTGGATATAGTAGTTTGCATTTTAAAAGAGAATGAGAGGTCAAAGCATCAAGTGAGAAGAAATCCTCAAGCACACAGACTAGGTTAGAGCATCCACAAAAGCGGCATAGACAGAGAAGAATTTCAGTATTGGAAGATTGAAAAGAGGAAAGGAACCAGCCATGAGTCAAGGGTGGGTCTGTGAGGGAATGTCTTGAAAGTGAGATCCCTGGGAACCAAATGAAGTAAGCTGACACCTTCCTGAGGGGCTTGTGTTAAATCAGTTGAGGAATGATAGCTAACCTGGGGAATTTGAAGCATAAAAATTTTCAGAAGATCATGGACCCAAATTGTCATTATGTTACTATGTTCACTTGCTTGTGTCTTATTTATTTATTTGATTCATTTATTTATTTTTTAATATTATGCTCTGGGGTCTCATATTTCAGAAAGACTCATTTCTACGGTTGGGGATACATTGTATGTAATGGTACCAAAAGTGTCTTAGGCAAATTTGTGGCATAAATAATAACACCAAGGGAAAGTTCTTTTCCTTCCTCTTCTTTCTTGGCATTTCAGCCAACCTCATGTTTCTGCAGTCACCGGTTAGTCAGTGGGAAAATTAAACATCACAGTTCTTCAAATATGGATATACAAACTTCGGTAGAAAGGGTGAAGGTCAATGAAGTTGTGTTAGGGGAAACTACACAATTTACCAGCACCTTAGAGCCAGCTGACTGGAAAGCTGAGAAGGGATTTGGAAAATGCGATACAAGGTGGTGGCAGAAATTTTAACGGGAGTTTTTGAGTTTATGTTCCATGCCATGCTTCTATCAGATGATGCCATTTGGAGAAGCAAAGGCAACACAAAATATCCATTTTTGGTGGCTGGAAATTTTAAGACCCGAGAGCTCTTTTCCAGCACAATATAAGAATAGCTAAAGCTGATTGTCGAGTCCTAAAGAAGCTTACAAAAGAATGTACTGGTCATTCTTTTTTTTTTTTTTT
>PVIU01009753.1:0-74230 GCA_004026605.1 Ondatra zibethicus
CAAAGGAGGCCCCCTAGCAGGGGACTCACCCTTCCCCCAAGGCCTCAGCCCGGGTGGGCCGAGCTCAGGTGCAGCCGGAACAGGGTCCAGATGAATCCGCGGAAGCTGGTTGGGCGAGGTTCCCGGTCCCAAAAGCAGGCCTACTGAGGGTTGCCCGCTCCTCTCTTCTCGGCTCCGTGGGACAAAGCCTCTGTTACACTTTTTAAAATGTTCTTTAGTGTTGGGAGCTGTGAACCCCCAGATCCTGAATTTCTTGTAAAAAACTTGTTTTCCCTTGATCTGAGTGCCTACAGCTGCTCTGAGCATGAGACCCTCAGGAGTTCCTGATGGCAGGGGAATGGTTTCTGGTGTGATTGGCTGGGGCATGGCTATCCCTATATAAGCTGCCCCTGGACACAATAAAGAGGGTATTCTTGGGGCATTCTGGCTTCAGGGATGACCCACGTCTCTGTCTCTGTGAGTCTTTGTGTGTTTCAATCTCCAGCCCCTTGCCTGGCTCGCAAACTGTATGGCAGCGCATAGAGCGCAGATGGGTGTGGTGTGCTGCACTTTAGGTCTGAGCAGATAAAGGTACTCCATATTATTGTCGTAACAGTTAAGATTTTTTGATAAAAAGTTAATAGAAATGTATTCTGGTTCTGTCATATTCCAAAGAGGTAACTGTCTTAATTTTTTTCCCTTTTCCTTTTCTAAGAAACACAATATGATCTTTTTGCCTCTATGTATCAGGTGTTATAAAATATATCTGTTATCAAAAGGTTTAATGCCCAGTGACTCTTAAAAACATAGGTGAAGTGCAAGTTGTGCCAGCCATGCAGAAGTTTCACACACACCTGCTTCTCTTGCATTTCTCAGAGAGAGAAATAAGCAGTTCTACCTAAGGAACTTTAGATCCAATAACCTCCTGGGAAGTTTCAAGCCATTGTTGTGAAAGACTACTTAAAAGAGTTTCAAGTTTGTAGCACAATTAATAAAAACCCAGAGACAGAAATTGGAGTTCAACCTGAAGGTCAGAAAAGCAAAATAGTCAGCCACTGGCTGTTGCCTCTACTTCATCCCAAAATGGCAATACTACCTTCAAGAATCCTCAGAATGAGACTGTCTGTGAGCTGTCTCCTTCCATTTTATATTCCTCTCTAGGGCTGTTATTAAACACTTGTACCACTACCACCTGGTTTCTATGGTAAACTAGTGTGGCCCCTGGGATTAAAGGTGTGTCACTACTGTCTGGTCTGTAAGGCTGACCAGTGGGGCGGTTTTACTCTCTGATCTTCAGGCAAGCTTTATTTATTAAAATACAAATAAAATATCACTACATTTACCCTATATGTTTAAAATATGAAAAAGGCTTTGACTAACATAAAGAAAACCATATACAATAAGTACAATGACTATATATATTATATACAGGCAATAAATATATCAACAATGTCTAGTCCATTTGCATTTGACAAATTCAGAGAAAGTACTCTATATCTATCCTATCTTGGTGAGTCCAAAGTCTTATACCTATTTTACTTTCTATCATAATTTGCTTTCGGCCTCAGGAAAACAAGGAAAGCTATAACTATCTAGTCTTCAACTCCCTCAGAGACCTAAGAAGGAAATAATATTAACCGAATAAGCAGAAAGTGCGAGCAAGTTTCTCTGCAATGTTGGGGTGTCTTATCTTCATATCCAATAGATTTTTCTGTGAAATAGGATATTCTGAAGGACTCTCCCTCCTTATCTTGACAATGTTTAGTGGTCACTTTCTTTTGTGTCCTGCTTGTCCAATTAGGAGAGCATACTATTAGCAGTCGAGACAAGGGCATTTTCTTGCCTAGTGGTTTATTTTTGCCACAAAGATAGTAAACTCTATATGGAAGTTTCCTTGATGCCCATTAACTTCTCTGAAATAGATTGGTGTTGCCAGGCACAGACATGTCTCATTGTCATAAAAATGAGCCTATGTTATTAAAACATCTTAATGCCATATTCTGTAGATTTCTGAAATATTTGAAGATAACCTGTCTATCTAAAATATATCTTTGTTTGACCTTGAAAACATACCTAATGTGACTACAAGTTTGATTATAATAGGTGACTAATTACTAACCTGCATTTCCTTAGTATCCTAAACAGTTAGCAATAATAACTTTCAAGGACTAGAAATTTGTATTACATTGTTAAATGAGCTATATAGGTACAGTACCTTGAACAAGATTAGAAATGTATGGACATACTAGTATGTTTTAACAAAATTAATCTCAAATTTGTATCAATATAAAAAATTATATACAATATACAAAAGTCCAAGCCAATGTAAAACATTTAAAATTGGTAGTTGCTTTTTAAAAGTAGATTCAATAATCTACCTTTTTATCTCAGAATATCTTCCCTTTTTCCTTTTTCAGAGTAGATTCAATAATCTACCCTTTTATCCTATCATATCTATAATCCCTGTTTTTCTTTTCAAAACAAGAACCTTGAATCTAATTTCCTTTGTTTAGCTTTTTCCTGACATTACCAATAATAACTTGTAACCAACACCCCTAAACAATGATAAATATCCATAACCTATTGAATAACCAAAAACCACCCAGCACACCTCTTTGGAATATGGGCATCTTGTTCTTAAATTTACTTCCTGCTCTCTGGGGGCAATGGTATCTTTAGGGGATCCTGAAAAGAAAAAATATGATTAAGTGTCAAGTCCTAAGATAGGTAGCTTTATCATTTGTTCTCCAATCACTGTGCAATGGGAATGTGAAGGGATTGTCTCATGTCCTGGCTAGAGTAGTCTGTTAGGCCAGATCATCTAATTTAGCCACCTCAAAATTGTCCTGAACAGTTTGTAGTCCAAAGTTGATCTTTAAGTGGTTCTGTCAGCTGAGTGGTATCATATGAACCAGGTGGAATCATTCTTCCCCCATCTTTTTCCTGGAGACTTCAGAGATTTCTGTAGGAAAATTTATTGTTCACTGCTGAAAACTTAAACTTTATTCATATCAAAATGGAAAGTTTGAATTTCTATAGACATATATTCAAAGAAAGGTACCATGGAGACAAAAATAAGTATGGGGAGAAGTAGAATTTTTGAAAGCAGAGTTTTGATGATCTTAGTTCTTCTGTCCTACACCAGGTGATATTCCTGATATGAGACAGAAACTCTGACTTTTTCTTTTAACAGCATGCTTGGATTTAGAGGAGAGCCAAAATCCAACTCCAAAGCCAGCTTTGATTTTTAAATGAGTCAGCACTACCATTATATTGAGAAGTAAGGAGATATGTATGTTTAAGTAGTGAGATTTTTGCCTTGCAGAGAATATTGGTATCATAAGTCAGATTTTTCTTTGCTTGGTGATTCTTTCTTGATAGATATCTTTTCTTCTTTAGGTGTCTAGATGTCCAAGATCTCTTGACTTATCTCAGATGAGTATTTTCTATTTTCCTAAGATAAGAACAGAACCCTGCCCCAACCCTCGTGAGGCTTCCTTACAATTTGTAGGATTATCACTTCTGTGGACGAACTGTCATTTTTCTTTATCAAGAACTTTCTACTTTTCAAACCAAATCTTGATTAATTTGATGGTATCCATAGCTTTTCTTCTTCTGTAGAAATGAGAGGGAAACCCCTTCCCCAACATCACACATTTCCTTCTGAGGTCAATACATAAAATAGGCTGAGCCTATTTTATCTTGTCTGAAGGTTTATTTTTGCTCACTCAAAGTTGTTGACAGCAAGTGTTTCTATGCACCCTGACTTATGATGTTTTGAATATTAAGATGGCCCATAGAGGCAGATCTGCCCCACCATGACCAAAGGTCAGAGAATTGAAGCATACTTCTGCTCCTTCTTTTTGAAATAGGAGGTTTGACTAAGGGAGTGGCTGCCTACAAGATACTTGGTCTAGGGTGTTTTCACTTCCCCAAGCATCAAATACTTTTCTCAAGAATTAATGGCTTGAAGTCTCAGTATTGGAACAAATGACTGTTCTGGTTGTCCTTTGTATTATGTTAAAGCAGTCTTTTGTCTTCTTCCCCCTTTTTGTATTGGGTTCTAAAAGTGTATGGAAAAATAAACATGGGCAAACTCAGAACTCTGCATTCAGCATTCAGTATTCACTGAGTTGCCCTCCTGTTACTATCCCATGTCTCTGTGTTTCTTTCTCATCTCTGTGCCTCCTACTTAACTACTTCTAATCCTCACATCCTTATCCTGGAATGTATGAACCCACCGCAGCTAGGATCATGGCAGAAGGTGTTTCCCAGTGCAGTGTCTCTCTGCAGCTGTTGTTCCTTTCTCATTAGCTTTAAGAAAATTCAAAGTTAATAAAGCATTATGCAATCTATTTCTGGGAATATTTATCATCCCTTCTTGTTTATTTAGCATATCCTTTAGAGTTCAATTTGATATTTCTATAACTGTCTGACCTGTAGAATTGTTTGGTAGACCTGTAATATGCTTTATATTATAATAAGCAAAATACTGTTCATTTTCTTATAGACATATGGTGGAGCATTGTCTGTTTTTATTTGTGCAGGTATACCCATGATGGCCATAACATTTAGTAATTGTGTGATTACTGAATCAGCCTTTTCTGAACTCAAAGCAGTTACCTGTTGAAAACCTGACTAGGTATCAATGTTATGGTGTACATATTTTAATTCTCCAAATTCTACAAAATAGAACACATTCATCTGCAAGATTTTATTCCTTTGAGTACCCTTTAGGTTAGTTCCTTTGAGTACCCTTTAGGTTAGTTCCTGCAGGTAGTGGTTGTATAAAGAACAAGCTTGTTGCCCTATGATGGAAAAGACTTTTTTATACCTTTGTTATTGACATGGTGTTTTTAATGAAACTCGGAGGCCTTCAGCACATTTCCAATCAATGATTGATCACTTTCTGCATTACCTTGTACTGGAGGACCTGGCAGATTCGTATGGGATCTGATGTGTGTTATGTATATAGAATGATGCCTAGTACTGATTATATCTTGTACCAGAATAAATAAGAAAGTCAATTCTGTATCATCAGGTATAAATTCAGTGGTTTCAATACACAAAACAACTCTTTCTGCATATTGTGAATTGGTAACTATGTTGAGATGTTCTTTAAAATCCATTAGTACCATGAGAATAGCATATAATTCTGACTTTTGGACAGAATCATAAGGGATTTTTTTCATTTAACTTTAATTTTCTGATTTGGAACCTGCCTTTCCTGTTTTATTTGCATCAGTATAGAATGTAGGGGCTCCAGTTATTGGTCTGTCCCATACAATGCGAGGAAATATCCAGCTAGTTCTCTTTATAAGTTGAATTCCCTTGCTTTAGGATAGTTGTTGTTAATCTGCCCCAATAATTACTACAAGCTCTTTCCCAGGGTTCACTTTCTGCCCATAATTTGTTAATTTTATCATTAGTGAATGGTACTACAATTTCTGCTGAACATCTATTTGCTCCTGTACAAGCTGTTGTAAAGTCTGTAGTTTCTCTATTGTTAAAGGCCATTGTTTAACCCATACAGGTTTGTTTGTCAATAATTTTAAAGGTAGGGTTGTTGGTGCCTTTGAAATATCAGCAGCTGTTGTGCCTTGTTATTGCACAACCTGAATATTCGGTGATCTTTATAAAATCTTCTAATATTTTCCCCAGAAACATATGTTAATCTATGGTTTATTTCTAAGTTTGGGGGAATGTTAATCTGAGTATTCCATTGCTGTAACAAAACACATCCCCACAAATTCATTGCTTTATTAGCCACATATGACTTTACTTTTCCTCTCTGTCCTTCTGGCCCTATACATTCGACCCATCTTGCACTCTACCTTAGATAAAGTTCAAATCCCTAAAAACTGAACATTTACATCCTGAAGAGGCCAATTTGGATGCCAAGATTTTGATGAAATTATTGTTATATCTGCACCTGTGTCTACCAGACCTTCAATGACAATGTCATTTATTCATATTTTTAATTGTGGTCTTTGTTCATTTATAGTAGTTTGCCCAAATACTCACTTTTTGGTTTCTCCTTAATTTTTTCTCCATTCTGTAGCTCTTCTAATATCCAGAGTAACATGGTTTCTTACAATAAGCATTAGGTTCTTTAATTACCCTGGGAAAGTCTTTCTTCTACAATGGCAGGAAACAATTGAACTGGATTTGGCATAGGGGCCTGTGAGAGGCCCCTCATGGAGTTTCCTGATGGCAAAGGAATACCTTGAATATCTCTTGTTGATCTACATTCATTAGTTCAATGCCTTCCTTTGCCACATCTTCTGCATAATCTAGAAGGGAGGGACATTTTGAATGGATTATTCTTAGAAAAAACATTGTTTCTAGGAATGCCCTGTCTATAATCCATTTTAAGTTGACCTTTTTGCAACAATTATAACAATTGACATTTCAATTTTCCCTCAAACCTCTGGAAATCACCTCTTCTAACTATTCCTCTTCATGTTCTTCATGAGATTAAATATTGTGTCTTGGATCTATTCCTCTAATCATTTTGCATAGAGAATTAGCATTTTCAAAATCCAGAGATTCAATTATTATTTTCTAGCTTCTGAATTTGGTATCATTATATTTACTGTTGAAGTCAATCTTTGTAAGAATCCCATAAAAGCTTTCCTGGGGTTCTGCATAACTTTAGTAAATTTTCTTTCCTATTTCTGCAATTCTGTCCTAAGTATTCAAAGCTCCTTGGTGGCATAAATCCAGGGTGTGGTCATCATATACAGCCTGCCTTTCTATAGTAGCATAGTCTCCTCTAAGAATTTGATCTTGGGAGATTTCCCTACCTCTAGCTTTACTCCATTCTTAAATAATCTTAGCTTCTTCCCTGAATGAGGTAATCCATTGTAATAGTGGACCAGGCTCTAAAACACCTTTAACCAAATCTATCCAGTCATTAGGGATAATTCTATTACAAACTGCCCATGCATGCCATATGAGACTATTGCTTCCTTGAATTTTTTTTCTGAGACAGGGTTTCTCTGTGGCTTTGGAGCCTGTCCTGGAACTAGCTCTTGTAGACAAGGCTGGTCAAGAACTCACAGATATCTGCCTGCCTCTGCCTCCTGAGTGCTGGGATTAAAGGTGTGCACCATCACCGCCCAGCTCCTTGAATCTTTTTAAATCTAACAATGGCACAGGAGTTCAGTTAGCTGTAGCAGAGCCTCTGCCATTTGGCAATTCCTGTAAGGTCACTGGTTATATCAAGGTTGGTTGTCTGAAAACTTTAGGCTGTTCCTCTCAATTCTTATAATGCAATGCTGAATTTGGCTCTTCATTAAACGCTTCTGTCTTGATTTGAATATCTCTGTAATCTGTTTTATTAGGGTTTTCTAAGGCCTGCATCGTAGCATTCAGATTAACCAACTTTTTTAGTGCTAAGACAAAAATAATAATGCTGATAATATTTACAATTGACATTACATAAATCCCATCTAAATTAGATATCTTCTCCTTTAATTATTCCATTTTAAACTGTTTAGCATATTATCATGCAGAGACCCAAATCCCTCCATTATAATGTTTTCCCAATTTTAATGTGGGAAAAAGCTCTTTCTTTTAACTAATTCCTTCCTTTAAGAATTCCCAATTGTCTCACCAAATCCACAGACGATGTTGATGAAGATGTGAGGCTTATTGCTGCTGTGTAGATCAGTAAAAGCCTGACTGGATTTCAAGGCAGCTACCTAGTTTGGCAGCCATCTGAGAAGCGGTTTCAGAGAGAGCTCACAACCCATGGTAGAGAGAAAGAGAGAGAGAGAGTCACCTGTTTGAAAAATGCACAGGAGATTATTTGGAAAAAGCACATGTGTTTGGGGCTGCCTGAAGGGTACAAGAGAAAAATCCCAAACTTGCTCAGAAACTCAGGGGAAACCGAAAAGAAAGCCTATCCAGGTGGGGCTAGAGTGCTACATGTAGGTTTGGGGGAGCCCCATGTGCAGCTCTATCCTGTGCCTCTGACTAAAATGCCTCAGGCAAACTGCTTTTTAAAATTTTTTTATTTTTCCATTCAAAAATTGACCCTTCCTCCCTTTCTTCCATTCCTCTCCCGCTCCCCCACTAACCCTCCTCCCTCCACTGATGAATACCTTGAATTTCACCATACAAACTGCTTTTTCATGAATTCATGCCCCAAACATTGGTCATCAAATGTAGCAGAATTAACAAAAACTTAGAGACAGAAATTGGAGTTCAACCTGAACTTCAGAAAAGCAAAATAAGCTGGTTGCTGGTGGCACTTCCAGCACTCGAGAGGCAGAGGCAGGCGGATCTCTGTGAGTTTGAGGTGAACCTGGTCGACAAGAGCTAGTTCCAGGACAGGCTCCCAAAGCTACAGAGAAACCATCTCTTGAAACCCCTCCCTCCCCCCAAAAATTAAAAAGCAAAGCAAAATAGACAGTCACAGTCTCTTTCCTCTACCTCTGTCTGAAATGGTGATAGTGCCTCCAGGAATCTTCAGAATGAGACTGTGTCTGAGAGCTGTCTCCTCCCATCTTGTATTCTTCTCCAGGGCTGGGATTAAAGGCATGCACCACTACTGCCCAATTTTTATGGCAAACTAGTATGGCTACTGGGATTAAAGGTGTGCATCCCCACTGCCTGTCTGTAAGGCTGATCAGTGCCGCTGTTTTACTCTCTAATCTTCAGGCAAGCTTTATTTTGTAGTCTGAGACTGCATTTTTGTTTCCTGGCTGCCCAGACCCAAATTAATTACAACACTGTTTGGACAATAGCTTAAATATATTTCTAGCTATCTCTTACATCTTAAATTAACCCATTTCTATTAATCTGTGTATTACCTCAAGACTGTGGCCTAGCGGTAAGGTTCTGGCATCTTTCTCCTTTGGCAGGTACATGACATCTGCCTGACTCCACTTTCTTTCTCCCAGCATTAAGTTATTTTTCCAGCCTAGCTCTATTCTGCCTTGCTATAGGCCAAAGCAGCTCTTTATTAGCTCTTTTATTAATGGTAATAAAACATTCACAGCATACAGAGGGGAGTCCCACATCACTATTTATTAAAGTACAAATAAAATATTTCCTCATCAAATTTAGGATTCTGGGGACATAGCATAACCTGGGAACATACATAGTACATTAATGGCTACTTCAAACACTAGCAGCCTATGATTCTTTCCATCCAGTTCACCAAACATATAGCTTATTGTTCTTCAAAATCAAGTTTTATAAAATACTGAATAATGAAAGAGATAACAACTTATGAAAAACAACATGAAAACTGTGAACCAGGAGTAATTCTTAAAATTCAATTCTAAATAGACTTAATCTGAAAGGCACTTGGAAGAACTGACTCAAATTTTGCTCTAAAAGCTATTTTGAAATTATAGGCTCACTTAAAGACCTAACACTTGGAATCTAAGGGCATAGCACTGACGGAAACATCTCTATATTCTTGAAAAAGCATTACTTCATAGCTTTCCTTTACAAATGGTTCTCTAAACATACATATACAATGTGGGCTAAAGTAAAACCAATAGGAAAGGTAACCAAGGTCTTCAGAAACTGGATTTGCTGTCTTTGTTCCTCATTCCAAAGGAAGGGACGACATCGGCCTATGGCAAGCACTTCATACATGTCTGCGCTTTTGCAGAGTCAATCGGCATTTGATACCCCAAATCTCTGGGCTCTTCTTGTTGTCTATAGTTGGCCTTGCAATGGTGGTGAAATAGACACAATTAATCTGCAGATGGTGAAGGGATTCTCTCAGTAGCTGCAGGGTAACTTCTGGCATGATTCCAAAAATTTGTAGTGTTTTTAGTGTGGGGATTTGTCCAAGTTGAAGTAGAGTCTCGGGAATTATATCATAGCACCGGCTGAGTGAGAGGTGTTGGAGGTTGTCCAGCTGAAAAAATTCTGGAAAGCTGTCATGCGTTATCATACTGTCACTTACATCAAGGTGGATAAGCTTTGGGCACCGTCTAATTAAGGTACAAAGATCTGTTTTCTGGAAGTTCTTTTGGTAGCCACTGAAGTTGAGCTGGGTGATGGTCGCTGATAAATGTGCCACAGCCGCTTTCACATGCTTTGTAGTAAACTCAGAGCACCAGGAGAGATTCAGTTCATCCAGTATGCAACAGCCGCTTAGCAGATTCACCACAGCAGATTCAGAAAATCCAAAGCATCCACAAAGGTTTAGTCGCACCAAGTTTTCATTTTGGGCAAGAGTGTTGACAATGTGATCCGAAAGCTGCAGGCCTTCCAGGCTTAGATTCTGTAACTTGGAGCACTCAGACAGAATTCCATGGAGGCTTGACACATTTATAACTGAATTCGATAGGTCCATGTGCTTTACAGGAAAAGAGCTGAACCTTTCACCCAGTGGTTGTTCCATAAACGACAGTGGGCAGCGGAAGGCAATCACCCCTCGAGAAAGCAAACGGACAGTCACATCCGGGTGCAGATTTTCACCTCCAAGGTCAAGGGTTTGCCAGAGAGACCTGTCGAGCGAGAGGTGGTACCATCTTTTACAGACTCGGGAGGCTTTCACCAGCTCAGGGAGGCACAGGCACGAAAAGATTCGAAGGAGCAGCTCATCTGGAAGGGAGTCCCAGGGAACACCTGGAAAGTTCTCTTGACTGAGCTTAGGCCTATGGATGACCACAAAGTCTCTGTTGCCGTCTTTGCTTTTTAGCCATTTCCTTTCAGGGCTCTCGGGGTGGCCGAGTTCATGCGTAATGTTCTCAATGTCCTTCTCCAAGGCAGAGACACTCATCATGTCTGAGAGCAGTTCAGAAGTCTTACTGGAATCCCGTCTCCACGTGAAGTTGGTGGTGGTGACTTCGCTCCTCTGGTCCGAAATCTCCTGAAGTTATTTCCTGTACACTGTATGCACGGATTCAGGGGTTTTGAACGGGCGCTTTAATTGAAGACCAGCCTGCCTCACAGACTCCTACTCCAAGGCGTGCAGCACGACCCGCAAACAGCAATGGACCGCCTCATCACCACTGCGCATGAGCACACAGAGTTCCCGCGCCCCAGCAGCCACCTCACAATGCCCCATCGCCTTCTGGGAATTGTAGTTCTGGGTCTGACTCGCAGTTCGTCCTTCCTCATTTTAATGATTTAAAATTGTATGTGTCTATGTTGGTTTGTGTGGATGGGTGCAGGTGCCTGTAGAGCCCAGAAGAGGGCGTTGGATTCCCTGGCCCAGTTGTGAGTCACTTGACACAGAGGCTGGGAACAGAACTCTGGTCCTAGAACTCAGATCTCCTGAAAGAACAGCAAGCACACTTACCCTCTCAGCCATTGCTTCAGCCCCCTCTTTTGTTTTGGTTTAGATAGGGTCTCAATTAGTATCCTAGGCTATTTTCGAATTCACAATTCCCTGCCCTCTGCTTCTTGAGAGCTAGAATTACAGGCATGTGCCGCCACACTTGCCTTGTCTTTTTTCCATTGTTTGGATCATACCACTATAAAGACAGAAACATTGACACTGTTGCCTTGCTGTCTCAAGTCTGTGATAAACAATACAGAGGTTCCATTTCTCTTCAGTGTTAGTCTTCTTCCAGCACGTAGGGTGAACCATTATACTTAAGATGAAGTAGTGACCAGAGGTCACTTGAAGAGTCCTCTAGTCTTGGTATTTTATTTTTGCTATCTGTAGAACCTTGGGTGAGTTACTTCACTATTCAGTGCCTTGAAGTTTTTTCATGTGTAAAAAGAAACAGTGACAGAACCTGCTTCACAGGGTTGTTTTGAGAATTATCTGAGCTATTACATACATTAATCTGACACATAAATAGCTTAATAAATAGCAAACTCTATAACTAATGCACACAAGACAAACCTTATAACCAATGCTAAGCAATAGGTTATTTATCTCTTTACTCACAAGTTACCTGAAGACTGGGCTGTGTGTGACTTAGTTCGTGTTTTCCTGGTCCTTAACAAACATTTTCTTAGACATAGTAGTTACTTAAGAAACATAAGTGGAATGAATTGAAGAAATGCATAATAATTTTGGGACATATTCAAATGCATGACTCCATAAACAGTATCAGCAGCTGCTTGTGGGGGTAAGGGCAGATACTCATAGGCAAATGGAAGCGGGTGTGGGAGCAGATACTCAACTGACAAAAGGAAAACCCAGTTATTCCCCCTCCTTTTGACTCTTCCTGAAATACATTTATATTAAGCAGTGGCCAGAGGAACAGAACGAATTGTTGTACAGCAGTTTCTTCCAAATTGAATTATTCTACCCTGGAGGGAGAGCCTTAAACTCAAGTAAACAAAACTTACAAGGCTCAGGAAATAAACAACTCACAACATTCAGGAAGTCCCCCAAACTTATAAGATTTGCAAGGCCCTTTGAAAATTATACAAGCAGTAACCACTTCTATGGAAATTACCAGCCAAACTGCATGCCTGGAATTTTTGCAGGAAGCTTTATAGTGATGCAGCGGCCCATTGAGTCTTCCACATTCCTGTAGGAAACCCTAATAAACTCATTGATTTCTCCAAGTTGCACTTTGGTCAGTTGTCAGTTCCATATTGGACTTTCAGTAACTGTTATGGCCTGGCATGTTGGTACATGACCATAATACCCACACTTGGGAGGCAGAGGTAACAGGATCACTACAAGTTCAATGTTAGCCTGATCTACAGAGCAGGTTCAGGTCAACTACGCAAAAACAAAAACAAAAACAAAAAACCCAAAATATCAAAAACAAGCAAAAACAAAAACAAAACATGCCAAATTACCAAAAACAAACAAACTAACTAACTAATAAAACAAAACAAAAACAAAAAGCCAGATACCTTGAGCTGAAACAGTTGAAGGTTTGAATTACAGTTTGCCTTTTAGTACCTGAAGTACTGTTGAAGCAAGGCCTTACTGTTTCTTACTGAGCTTGCCATGGTTTCCATCTAAAAAATAGAGGAAGCTTTTCTATTTTGTGTGAGACTGTTTATATCAATAGACACAGTAGATTTTTCCAAATATAGCAATGGAGTTAATAAAAAGTATGTTTTGTGTTGTCTCTTCATTAGAGAAACAGTTACTGGGGAAATATGTAGAATTTCTGGCTGCTATAGCAGGGACTCTCAGGACCTTTATTAAGACTTACTTCCACGACAATGCTTTTCATAGATATAATTAATAAATGTACTTGAGGACAATTGTAATTGTTTTCATTGGTCTGATTAGGGACAAATTATAGCTTTCCTCTGTGTTATAAGTTGATTCAGATTTTTAAAAAATAGTTATTTTTGTACAATTTGGTAATGATGTTGAAGAGATGGAGAGTCTCGTATTTGGATGTTTTTCAGTGTGATTGAGCCTGGAGGGTTGCTCCCTCCTGAGAATCCCAAGCTATTGCTATTTTTGAAACTGTTGGTTGACTGGTTGGGGCAAAATCTTTTTGTGTGCCCTTGGTGTTGTGTGTTGTCTGTTTTTGGCACCTTTGTCTCAGTGTATCTGACTGAGGTAAAAATTATGGGACAGTCCCCCTCCTCACCCTTAGACATATGTTTAGTTCATTGGAAAGATGTGACAGTCATGTGTTATAGTAAGGCCACGTGTTTGTTTCTCGGCTGCCCAGACTCCCAAAATAATCACACAGAAACTATATTAATTAAATCACTGCTTGGCCCCTTAGCTCTAGCTTCTTATTGGCCAACTCTTACATATTAATTTAACCCATTTCTAGTAGTCTGTGTATTGTCACGTGGTTGTGGCTTATGAGGTAAAGTTTTGGTGTCTGTCTCTGGCGGGGCTACATGGGTTCTTCCTAACTCTGCCTCCTTTCTCCCATCATTAGTTTAGTTTTCCCCACCTATCTCTATTCTGTTCTGCACAGGTCCAAGACAGTTTCTTTATTAACCAATGGTATTCACAGCATACAGAGGGGAATCCCACATCACCTCCCCTTTTCTGTTTAAATAAAAAGGAAGGTTTTAACTTTAACGTAGTAAAATTGTGGGGCAAAATTATACAGGCCCTACATTGTATGGTGGCTAAACTTACAGGCCAGCTCATACCTGGCCACACAGAAGGTGGTCCCATAGCCTTCCAGTCAGGATGTTGCCATCCTAAAAGGATCAGTATATGCTAACATCACTCTGCTCCTTTCTTTGTAATTATGGAGATTGCCTGGGAAGAGGTGTTAATTCTACCTATGTGACAGAGCAGGAAGATAGAAAGATGTGACAAAATGGGCATAGAAAGGTGTGTTCAAAAGTGTGGATGTGACCAGAGACATTTGTCTGGTTACCTAGGAAACTGAATGCTAATGAATTTCCTCCTCAGTTTACATTTTGGTATAAAAGCTGCTTGGAGAATAAACACGGAGTGAATTTTCAGGATGTGAACTCAGGATTTCATGAGGGATCACTGAAAACTCCTTTCTAATAAAGCGGTGTGAGTTGTATCTTTAATCCCATACCTCCCCTCTGGTCTGGAGAAATAATTTATGGTCCGGGCTGGTACTGGACCACGACATAAAATTACATGTAACAAAACAGGTATTAAGCAAGAATTACAGTTATAATATTTATATCTGTTTTATCTTTTATCATAACTAAGGGAAACCATAACTATTCTTCAACTCCATCAAAGACTTCAGAAGGATATAATATTACCTAAGTAAACAGAAAGTACATTGTAAGCAACTTCCAAAACTCTAGAATTGACAGAGACATCTCACTACCTGTACAGTCACCCAAAGTTTTTCTGTACTGTTGGGGTATCTGTCTTTAGCCTACAGGCCCATAGTATCTAGCAGACTTTTTCATGAAGCAGGAAATTTTAAAGACAGTTTCGCCTGTATTGGCAGTTTGTCAGTTACATTTTCCTGTGTCCTGAAGAATATCTTGCAGACTCTTTCATGAAGCAGGAACCCCAAAGGATTGTCTTACCTTTAGGCAAGTTTAGCAGTCATTTTTTTGTGGGTCCTGCATGTCCAGTTCACACAGCATACTATCAAGCAGTCCAGAAAAGAGCAGTTTCTTGCCCAAATGGCTAGCAAACTCCATAAGGAGCCTCTTCGATGCCTATCATCCTCTTGAAGTAGATTTTTGCTGCCAAGAGCAGATGTGTCTCATTGTCATGAAAAGTCCTAAGTTCTTAAACATTTTAAATGCCATATTCTGAAGGTCTCTGAAAGATTTGAAGAATATCTATCTAACTGAAATATATCTCTATATATCTAGAAAACCTAGCTAACATGACTACAAGCTTAACTATTATAGATGACTATCTATTAACCTATATTTCTTAATTATACATTACATTTTTAAATGAGCTGCACAAACAATATGTTAATCAAGATCAGAAATACATATACACAGTTTAACAAAATTGACCTTAAATTTGTATCAGTAAACCAAGATTCATACCAATACAAATCTCTATAGCATATCCACCTTTAAATGTAAACAAACATTTATAAACAATCATTTAGGGAATTTGGGCATAGTTTTCTTCAAACTACTTTCTGCTGTTTATTGGGTGTTTAATTTTTGGGGGTGTTTGTGGTGACATTTTGGATGTTCTTGGTCCATCAACTACATTAGTCTGAAAGGATTTTACAGCTTCTCATCCTCTGTGGAAACAAAAGAAGAACCTCTTTTTCAAAGCAACATATCTTTAGACTCAAATTTTGAAGTCAAGATACCTTTAAAGTATATATGTTGTTTACTTAGCTCCTTCACAGTAAAAAAATAAAAATAAAACACAATAATATACATAATCCAGATTCTCTGTGTGTATTTCATCTTTACATGGCTTATTTGTTTTACTCTATTACGTTTTAATATTTATTTTATTATCTTTATTCTTTAATCTATGACTGTCTGTACTTTGTCTCTTTAAAGACTTTGGTTTTTTTAACCACTTATTTCTTTTTGTAACTCTTTATACTTTTTTTTCTCTGCCCAAGCCTACATACATTTATTTAACACTGTGACTCATTTAGAGTTCTTTTATGTTTGAATCTGTCCTATTGTGTATCTGTAATTCTTTTTTGTCCAGGAGCATTTTTTAAAATGCTAAGAACTTTTAAGGCTGCTTTGTCTTTTGACTCTGCCTAGTTCAACATGGCAGGGTGGAGGTCTGTTTAGTGCAAGCCATATTCACAGCCCCATTTTTAGACATACAGTGGGTGTATGTTGCCATTAGGCAAGTTGTAGCACTCTGCTCACAAACCCCATTTAAATGCTCAGTCTCCTGAAAGAGCCAGAGTTTGTGCTGGCGGCAAGGCCCAGGAAGCCGCCATTTAAAAACAGCTCTCTCTCTCTTTTTTTTTTATTTTCTGTCACTGCTGAATCAGGGAAACCTTTCTTATGGGAGCTGCAGCACACTGCCAACCAGAAGAAAATGTGGCTAAACTTTGTTTTTCGGTGTCTAGAGTTCCTTTCCAAGCTTTCTCAGGTTTTATGTGGATGTAGTCAGCCCCAAATGGGCGCCAATTTCTTGTAAGAGGTTGCTTGTTTGTTTCCTGGCTGCCTGGCAGCTCAGACCCAAAAATAATCACACAGAAATTGTATTATTTAAAACACTGATTGTCCCATTAGCTCTAGTTTTTATTGGCTAACTCATATCTTAATTTAATCCATTTCTAGTAATCTGTGTATCACCACATGGCTGTGGCTCATAAGCAAGGAATTAAAATTCACAAAGGAAAGTTCATTATTCTCTGCAGCACAGAATGGCCTGCTTTTAATGTCAGATGACTTCTAGAGGGGACCTTTAATGCTGGTCTGATTGGGGTTATAAAGAACATTGTGTTCAGACCTCGAGCTGGACACCGAGATCAGATACCTTACCCTGTAACCTGGAGAGGTCTGATAGAAGACCCTCCCTCTTGGGTTAAGGCTTTTCTTCCCCAGAAGGTCAAGATACTGGCAGCAGATAAGAAATACCCACCTGGTAGGGGCACCTCAACTCCCTCAGTCCCACCTGCCCCCCACCCAGTCTTTTAGGGTCTGCACCAGCAGTAACTCAAGAAAAGCCTCCTGTACCCCTTGTATGTCCCCTACATGCAGGTCCTACATGCAGGAGGGGGAATCAGGGTTGACCAGAGGCACCTGGAGACAGAAGGGGCGCTCCTGATTCCACTGTGGCTCATCCACTGAGGACCACTGTACCCCCTGACCAAGATGCAAATCAACATTTCCATTATTGGCCCTTTGCCACCAGTAATCTCTATAATTGGAAATTTCAAAATGCCTCTTTTTCTGAGAATCCCTGAGACTTGATTAACCTCCTTGAAACTGTTCTTTTCACATATCGTTTGACTTGGGATGATTGCCAGCAGCTCTTGCAGATCCTGTTCACCGTGGAAGAAAGGAACCAGGTCCAGGTGGAAGCCCAGAAATTGGTTCCGGGACCCACTGGAGAGCCTATAGCCAACCAAGCTCTCATAGATACCGCATTCCCCCTAACCCACCTTGAGTAGGACTACAACATGTCAGAAGATAAGGAGAATCTCCTAGTCTATTGCCAGGCTCTCTCAAAGCAGCTGCAAGATGGCCTGCAAATTTGAACAAGTTCTATGATGTCAGGCTGAGAGCCCAGTGACATTTTTGGAGCAGTGACAAGAGTCAGTCTTTCAAAAGATATTCACCATATGATCCAGAGTCATAGGAAGGTGTGCCAGCTTTGACTTTATCATTCATTAATCAGACAGCTCCAGATATCAAGAGGAAATTACAAAGGCTAGAATGCTTAGGAGAAAAGAATATTAGAGAGTTATTCGCAGTGACAGAGAAAGTGTACTATGGAAGGGAAAGTACAAATGAGAAGGAAATGAAAAAGGAGTAGCACAAGAACCAGCACCTTACTGGCATACTGCTAGCTGCTACAGCAGGACCAGAGGAACTCAGGAAGCAACTGAGATGCCTGGCTACTGGAGAAGAGGACTGGACACTGAGAGGTACTAAAGGCCCCAGCTGGGAAAGAATTAATGTACATAGTGTAAGGGACAAGGGCATTGGGCTAGAGACTGCCCAAAATGCCCAAAGAAGAGAACTAAGGACAATGCCAAAGACCTTAGCCTAAGAATGGACAGTGATTAGAGGAGACAGGGTTCGGTCCCCCTCCCAGATCCCAGGATAATCCTGAGAGCTGGAGGGGAAAAAGGTCAATTTCATGGTGAATACAAGAGCTCAAAATTCAGTACTTTTAAAGGCTGATGGGCCCATGGCCAACAAAAAGACTTGGTTCCTAGGAGCCACAGGGGCGAATCCCTACTCATGGACTACCTGATGAAAGGTGGAGTTAGGAATGGGACAGGTAACCCACTCTATTCTGGCACTTCCAGAATGACCCTGTCCCCTATTGGGCTGAGATCTTTTGGCAAAAATGAAAGCTCAGATTTTTTTTTTCTGATGAAGGAGCTAAGCTGCTCCATGAAGATGGAAAACCTGTTCAGATACTAATGACTAATAGTTTGGTTGAAGAACATAGGCTGCATCAAGTGGCCATTGAGCCTGAACCCCAATTGGAAACTCCAAAAGTTTCCATTGGTATGGGCCGAAACAGAGAGTATGGGATTGACATTGCTTGCTTCCCGCTCCCCCCCCCCGTTTATATAGAGATCAAATAGGGGGCAGATCTGGTCAAAGTCTGCCAATATCCCATGTCCTTAGAGGCCAAAAGGGTATCACCTCACATATCAGGCAATTATTAGACTTGGGGATCCTCCAGCCTGTTCAGTCAGCCTGGAACATGCCTTTGCTGTCTGTTAAGAAACCACACACCAATGACTATAGACTAGTCCAGGACCTGAGAGAGGTTGATAAAAGGGTGCTTAACATACACCCCATAGTACCCAACCCATATGCTCTGCTCAGCTCATTGCCCCTGGATCGGCAATGGTATATCCTATTTTGGACCTGAAGGATGCCTTTTTTAGTTTGCCTTTGGCTTCCAAGAGCCAACCATATTTTGCCTTTGAAAGGCATGACACAGAGATATGGGTCAACAGCCAATTAACATGGACCAGACTGCCACAAGGATTCCAACATTCTTCCACCATCTTTGATGAAGGTCTGCACGAAGATTTGGGTGAGTACCAGACCCAAAACACATATGTTAGCGTGTTAAAATATGTTGATGACTTACCGATTGCTACTGAAGATCAGGAGACCTGCCTGACTGGAACTGAGCAGTTACTGCAAGCCCTAGGAGGCCTAGGGTACCGTTGCTTCAGCAAAAAAATAAAGCCCAAATCTGCAAGAGACCTGTCACATACTTGGGGTACATCTTAAAAAGAGAACAACAGTGGCTCTCAGATGCATGAAAAGAGATGGTCCTTAAGATTTTGGTTCCCACCATGGCCAAACAAATGAGAGAGTTTCCAGGTACAGTAGACTGTTGCAACTTGTGGATCCCGGATTTTGCTTAATTGGCCAAACCCCTATATGAGGCCACTAAGGAAGGGCAGGACGTTCTATGGACAGAATACCATAAACAGGCCTTTGACAAACTGAAACAAAGCCTGTTATCGGCCCCAGTACTGGGTCTACTAGATGTGACCAAGTCCTTTCACTTGTTTGCGACTGAACACAGAAGAATAGCTAAAGGTGTCTTGACCTAGAATTTGGGTCCCTGAAAATAGCTGGTAGCCTATTTGTCAAAAAAAAAATTAGATCCTGTGGCAGCCAGATGGCCTCCCTGCCTCCATACAATGACAGCTGTGGCCTTATTAGTAAAAGATGCTGATAAATTGACTTTGGGACAAAGCCTCACTATAGGCACGCCTTATGCTTTGGAAGGGGTCCTCAAGCAGCCCTCAGATAGATGGCTGAGTAATGCCAGAATGACTCACTATCAGACCCTGTTACTTAACCCTGCCAGAATAACATCCCAGGTACCCACAGCCCTGAACCTGGCTACCTTACTGCCTGATTCAGACCTGGAGGCGCCTCTACATGACTGTCCCAGAATCTTGGCCCAGGTACTGTGTCTGTTGTGATCTAAGAGACACCCCTCTGCCTGATGCAGAGGTTACCTGGTATACTAATGGGAGCAGTTTTGTTCAAAATGGACAGAGGTGTGCAGGGGCTGCAGTAACTATGTCGGAGGAGGTGGTCTGGGCTGAACCAATGCCAGCTGGCACCTCTGCACAGCAGGCAGAACTGGTGGCCTTGACAAAGGCCCTGGAGCTGGGACAGAAAAGAAAAATCAATATTTACACTGACAGCTGTTATGCATTTGCCACTGCACATGTGTACGGGGCAAATATATAAAGGGGGCACTGTTAATTGCAGAGGGGAAACTATCAAAAATAAAGAGATTTTAGCCCTTCTCAAAGCCTTATGGAAGCCTAATAAAATGGCCATCATACATTGTCCAGGGCACCAAAAGGGTGATGGACCTATTCCCAGAGGTAGCAATTTGGCAGATAAGACCACCCGGAAAGTAGTGGTACAGACTGACCCAGTCCTGGCTACAGTCCTGGTAGATCCAGGGCCCCGGGCCTTACCTGAAACTCTCAAATACTCCCAGGAGGACTTGACTTGCATAATGTCTCTCCCTATGACACAATGTCTGGAAGGATGCTGGCACTCAGCTGATTGTAAAGTCACGTCACCTGACCAACTGGGGCAGAAGCTGCTCCAAAAGATCCACTGCTCCTCTCATATGGGAATTCACAGAACACAAGAGGCGCTCTGACAGAGACAGAGAGCAGAAAATTGCAGACACAGTTTCTAATTGCAAGGCCTGTCAGCTAACCAATGCGGTTGCCAATCCTAAACACCCTGGGACCCGACTCAGAGGAAAGAAGCCTCATGTGTATTGGGAGGTGGGCTTCACTGAAGTCAAACTCGGCAGGTATGGGTATAAATATTTGTTAGTGTTTATAAACACCTTCTTGGGCTGGCCGGAAGCATTTCCCGCCAAACATGAGACTGCACAGGTGGTGGCAAAGAAGTTCCTAGAAGATATCCTGCCCAGGTATGGGTTTCCTACTATGTTAGGGTCAGACGACTGACTGGTATTTATGTCCCAGGTGAGTTATAGTTTAGCCACTGCCCTGGGGAGTGATTGGAAATTGCATTGTGCATATAGACCCCAGAGTTCAAGACAGGTAGAGCGCATGAACAGAACTCTAAAAGAGACCCTTACTAAATTAGCCTTGGAGACTGGTGCAGACTGAGGGACTCTCCTCCACCTTTGCCCTGTGTAGGGTTAGAAACTCTCCTTACCAAATGGGACTGACACCCTTCAAAATTATGTTTGGTACCCCACCCCCTATCATTCCCAGCCTGAAAACAGAACTCTTGTCAGAGTTGGATGACTGAGACTTCCTTGACTCTATACAGAGAGTCCAATAATTACATAAACATGTATGGCCAAAGCTTAGGGCCCTTTATGAGTCTGGTGTTTCTCTGAATCCCAGGGCACTGGGTCTACGTTAAGAGACATGGCCAGGGGGGGCTGGAGAGATGGCTCAGAGGTTAAGAACGCTGACTACTCTTCTAGGGGTCCTGAATTCAATTTTCAGCAACCACATGGTGGCTCACAACCATCTACAATGAGATCTGGCACCCTTTTCTGGCCTGCAGGCATACAGGGAGGCAGAAGACTGTATACATAATAAATAAAATCTTTATTAAAAAAGACATGGCCAGGAAACACTAGAACCCAGGTGGAAGGGACACTTTGTCATTTGCTGCCTACACCAACTGCCATCAAGGCTGATAACCTCCTGGATTTACAATACCCATGCCAGACCAGCTGACCCCTTTGTATCCAAAGAAAACTACAAGAGAGAAGGATGGGAGGTCACCAAGGACCCAAGCAACCCGCACAAGCTGTGAATTTGGCATTCCAAGCAATGACAATCTTAATAATTTTGCTGACTGTATGTACTATGCCTATGAGATGTTCCTCAGGAAATTCACATGCCCCCTAAATTTGACTTGGCAACTCATAAGAACTACCCAGGGATACATTCAGGATAAGAATGTCATAGCCCAAATACCTAAGATGGCCCCATTTGGCACTTGGTTCCCCAATATAACTGCAGATCTCTGCAAGTTCTATCCCCCTTATGACCCAGACATAAGTCCTCATTTGCCCTCTGCTTCTTCAGTATTGCAGTGCAGCGAGCCACATTTTTACATATGCCCACAACGTAACACTGGCAGAGACTGGAAAGAGCAGCCACGATGTAGGGGATGGGATGACTACTATCACGCCGTTTGGTCTACTGGGTACTTATGGTGGAACACCCCACTTAAGACAAATTATATCTCCCTAAAATGCCTCACTCTCCTCATCCCATGGCATGTAACAGAGAGACAACTCACAGTTTTTCCCCAGCCTTGAGCAAATGGAGGTGGGAGACTGCTGGAAGCATTGATGTAACCCCATAAATACAACATTTACCAACATGGGGCAGCAGAAAGAAAGTTGACTGGCTCAAAGGGTAGATTTGGGGAATCAGGCATTACAATAAGTGTCAATGGTTTGGACAGGCCCCTGACCCAGGAACTATTTCACCATAAGATCGCACAAGCACTGTGCAATCAAACCTTAGCCTCTCCAACCTCCCAAGGTTATCTAATTTCTCCTAATGATACTTGGTGGGCATGTTCCTCTGGATTAACACCATGTGTACATACAAAGGTCCTTAATGACAGCAAAGGGTTTTGTGTCTTGGTGCAACTGGTCCCCAGGCTGCTTTATCACTCAAATGAGGAACTGTTAAATAGACTAGAAGGCTCAGTCCTTGGGCGAGTTAAGAGAGAACCTGTGTCCACTCTCACCCTGAGTATTTTGCTGGGAGCTAGCGTAGGCGGACTGGGAATGGGGACAGTATCCACAATTACGCAGAATCAACATTCTGCTATGTGTCGCTATAGATGTAGAGTGGTTAGAGAATTCCATTTTTTCACTTGTGGGAATCCCTAACATCCTTGGCTGAAGTTGTTTTACAGAATAGAAGGAGCTTAGACCTAATTTTTCTTCAGCAAGGACGGCTTTGTGCTACATTAGGGGAAGAATGTTGTTTGTATATAGATCATTCTGGGGTGGTAAAAGACAATATGGCCAACGTGAGAGAAGGACTAGGGAAGCAAAAGAGAGAAGGAGAGACAAATCAGGGATGATTTTGAATCCTGGTTTAACAGCTCCCTCTGGCTGACTACTTTAATTTCCACCCTTTTGGGCCCCTTCTCCATATTGATCTTACTCTTAACTTTTGGCCTGTGCGTTTTGAGTAGGTTGGTACAATTCATGAAAGAGAGACTTGGGACAATTCAGCTAATGGTTGCCAGATATCAACCAGTAGCAACAAATGGCATAGGAGAGGTATGCTGTCCACACCACCAACCCCTGTCAGAAGAAACTGAGAGGTGCCTAATGGAATTAGGTGAGGCCGGACATGACTATGGACCAACATAGGGACAAGAAAGAGGAGGGAATGAAGAGACTGAACAAACTCCATTTTGAAAAATAACTCCATTTTAGACAAAGCCCAACTAGAGGATGAACTCAGCCCCAGTAAAAGTTATAAAAAAAAAGTTTCAGGAAAAGTCACCCACTATGTCTGTACTTTTCATAGTTACCCTATCAGGATGCCCAAATATCTGCTAGTCTTAGACGTCCTTGTAGGCATCAGATCAAACTGTTGTTTTGAAATTCCTGCCTGCTGACAGTTGCTGTTTTGAAATTCCACTATACCCAACCAATGACTTTAAGGATTGCATATCCATACCCAATCCCAAAATGCCAAGACTTGTGTCACCCTGCTTTGTGGTTTGTCCCTTTAAAAACCCCTTACAGGGTTTTTTTTTCTCCACCTGCTGTGTTGAAAATTGATCAAGCTAGCTTGTAAATTAATAAATCAATAAACCCAAGTGTGTTTTGCATCAGAAGCTGCGGCTCTGTGGTGGTCTTTTATGGGGGGAGTCTTGCTACGCAGGCACAACAATGCCTAATGATATTCTGCTATACTCAGAGATTGGTGCCTAGACCAATTGTCATCAGAGAGGCCTCATTAAACAACTGATCAAAACAGTTGCAGAGACCCATAGCGAAACATTAGGCAGAGCTCAGGGAATCAATCTGGCTGAAGAAAGGGAGAAAGGAGTGTAGGAGCCAGAGAGGTCAAGGACATCACAAGAAAATGGCTCAGAGAATCAATTAACCTGGGCTCATAGGGTTCAAAAGACTGAACCGACAACCAGAGAGCCTACATGGGACTGATCTAAGCCCTCTGCATATAGGTTACAGTTGTGTAGCTTCGTCTTCTTATGGGACTCCTAACAGTAGGAGCAGGGGCTTTCTCCGACTATTTTACTGGCTTTTGGGGCCCTACTCCTCATACTGGGTCATTTTACCCAGTCTTAATACTTAATACATGGGGAGGTGCATAGTCCTACTGCAACTTGAGACACCATGTTTTGTTGATATGCATGGGAGGCCTGCCCTTTTCTGAATAGAAACGGTGGAGGGGTGAAGGAGGGGTGGGGGAGGGGCTGGGAGGAGAGAAGCAAGGGGAAATTGTGGTCAGGATGTAAAATAAATAATATGAAGAATATAGAATGAAAGAGAAAAAAAGAATTTGGTTTTCCCAATTTAGCCCTTCCACCCGTCAATCCATTTTAATTGCTCTAGAGCACCAACGTGTGGTTGAAATTCCCTACCTACTAGAATCCATTGTCTCTAATTGACTGCCATACACCAGCCTCATCAGGGCTTCCAGTCTAGCGCCCAAGACCACATCTTCAAAATCTTTACAATTGCATCTCATACTGTTTCACTGGGCTTGATTTACTTTTTCCCCAAGTTTTATTTATTTTTATTTTATGTGTATGTATGGGTGTTTGCATGCATGTGTGGGTACCATATATGTGCCTGCTGTCCATGAAGACCTGAAAGAGGGTGTTCAGATCCCTTGGAACTGGAGTTACAGGTGGTTGTGAGATACCCAATATGGGTGCTGGGAACTGAACCTGAATCCCCTATAAGAGCAGCAAGTATTCTTAGCAACTGAACCATCTCTCTAGCCCCTTCCTTCCTTCCTACCTTTCTTTCTTTCTTCCTTCCTTCCTTTCTTTTTTTTCATTGACAGGATCTCATGTAGTTCAGGTTGACTCTGAACTGACTATGTAACCCAGGATGCCACTGAATTCAAGATCATGCTGCATTCACCCTGAAAGTGGATTGCAGGGAGCCATCACACCTCACTGTGTTATATGCTGAGTCACTAAACGACTAACTGCAACGACCATAGTGGTGGACCTTTCATTACAACATGCACCTTCTTGGAAATTACTACTAGGAAAGAAGATGGGAAATGGAGAATTTACTAGGCTAGGGGGATTTCAATTTTATGTATTTCTTACATTTTATGTTTTATACTTAAAACTGTGTTTGTGTGTTTATGTGTGTACATATGTCCACACATACTATGGCATGAGAGTGGAGGTCAGAGGATAGCCTGCAGGAGTTAGTTCTCTCTCTCTACCATGTGGGTTCCAGGAGTCAAACTCAGATTGTTGGGCTTGTACATTAAATATCATAACTACTGATTCATCTCCCCAGTTCTATCAGTGTTTATTATTATTATCATCATCATTATTATTATTTTATGTTGCTGTAACAAAATAACTGGAGCTAGGTGCATTAGTTATTTTATATATTGCTGGGACAAAATGCCTGACCAAAGTAACTTAAGAAGTTATTTTGACTTACAGGTTGAGGGGGATTTCATCATGGTTGGGAAGGCATGGCAATAGAAAGGGGAGGCTGCTGATAAGATTTCAGTTAGAAAGCAGAAAGTTATAAATACTAGTATTTAGTTCAATTTCTCTGTTTTTATTCAGTCCAGGACCCAGACCATGGAATAGTGCCACCCACATCTAGCATGGACATTTCCACATCATTTAACTTAATGTAGATAATTCCTCATAGGCATGGCTAGGAGTCTGTCCCTAGGTGATTATAGATCATGTCAAATTGACAATGCAAGCATCACACTAGATTACTTTTTAAAAAAGTTTGCTTGGCTAGGTGTGGTGATGTATGTTTTTAATCCCAGGATTTGGGAAGAAAAGGTGGGCATATGTCTGTGAATTCAAGGCCAGCATGGTCTATACTGGAAAAAAGACAGAATCTTCAACAAATGCTGCTGCCAAACTGAACAGCTGAATATAGAAGAAAGCAAATTGATCCACACTTATCACTCTGCAGAAAACTGAACTCCAAATGGATCAAAGACCTCAATATAAAATCAGATACACTGAACCTGATAGAAGAAAAAGTGGGGAATGGCCTTGAACTCATTGACACAGGAAAAGACTTTCTGAACAGAACACTGTTAGCATAGGCAATAGGATCAACAATTAATAAACGGGACCCCGTGAAACTGAAAAGCTTCTGAACGGCAAAGGCCACTGCTATTCATACAAAGTGGCAGTCTAGAGAATGAAAAAAGATTTTTACTAACTCCACATCCAATAGAGGACTAATACCCAAGATATATTAAGAACTCAAGAAACTAGATATCCAAAAACCAAATAACCCAATCAAAAATGGTGTACAGATTTAAACAGAGAATTCTCAAAAGTGGAAATCCAAATGTCTGAGAAACACTCAAAGCACATTCAAGAGTTAACCTAATCTATATAACCGTCACAGACTCATCCCCAAAATTTGTTTCCATGGAGATTCTATATCCCATCAAGTTAATAAGGTTAACCAGCACACTTGGTTTTATGGGATGATTCAGGTCACGCTAGGTAAGTCCTCTAGCAAATGAGCCACATTCCTTCACCTTCTCTTTTTATGCTACCTCTTAGATTTCAAATCTAATTATTTCTCTCCTTTTGCTGTTCTACTAAGGTGTTGACACCTAGCTAAGAATTCTGAAACTGAGTAAGCTCCTGAGCCTCCTATCTTCTTTGTGTTTGTTTGTTAGACAGGGGGCCTCACTCTGCAGCCCTTTATAGCCTGGAACTTACTATTAACTAGGTCGGCTTCTTACTATTAACTAGGTTGGCCTCAAACTTACATCACTCTCTCTGCCTCTGCCTCCCTTGTGCTGGTATTGCCAAGTAGACACCACCACATCCAGCTACACTGGTGGTTCTCAACCCGTGGGTTGTGACCCATTTGACAAAGCTCCACCTCCAAAATATTTATGTTGCAATTCGTAATAGTAGCAAAAATACAGTTAGGAAGTTTCAGCAAAAATAATTTTATGGTTGGGGTCACCACAACATGAAGAACTGTATTAAAGGGTCGCAGCATTAGGAAAAGGTTGAGAACCACTGGTCTACACTCTCCTTCCAGCCATCAGGTAATCTGGAATAGAATATTGATCATGTCATCTGGGCATGGAGGCACACAGCTGTAATCCCAGCATGAGAGGGGTGAAAACGGAAGGACCAATAGTTCAAGGCCATCCTTGTCTACAAAGGAAATTCCAGGGCAACCTGGGATAGGTGGGGAGAGAGCTAGGGAAAAGGAGGAGAAGTAAAAGGAGATGGAAGAGGATTCAGGGAGAGGACTAGAACAAGGGGAGAAGAGAGTGACAAGGAGAGGAGGAAAGAGATCAGGTCACCCTGCTGTCCAAGTTTCTACAAGCCTTTGTAATCTGGCTCTGATTGGCATTCACCTCTCCCTGTCCTTCTCCTGTCTTCCAGCCACCTTTTCTCACCCAGAGTGTGGAGACATTCTTTTCTCCAAAAGCCTTAACTAACGTCGTTTGACCTTAATCATTGTCTGGAAATCCGTCTAGTCAACTCCTGCCTTTAACTGTATGACTCCTCTTCATTGTTTGCAGTTTTAAGCTTGGGTGTCACACTCTCCACTATCTCAAAGGACCTCCAAATTCAGACGAGATGCGTGCGCGCGCGCGCGCGCGCGCACACACACACACATTTGTGTGTCTTCCTCTTCACAGACTGCTATGGCAGAAAACATGACTGTTTTACTCAAGGTTTCTCTCTCTCTCTCTCTCTCTCTCTCTCTCTCTCTCTCTCTCTCTCTCTTCCTTATCCCTGCATCTGATCCACAAGTAGCACTAGCTGTAATTCAAGGAGAAATGTTTAACATGGAAACACAGTTAGTGCTAGGGATGAATTTAAACTTTTAATGTGGATATTTTAGGAAAAGAACCAGTGAGCCAGGCCTAGAGCTAGACACCTGGAATCCCAGCAGGTGGGAGGCAGAGAGCTTCCTCAGCTACACAATGAATTGGAGACCGGCTAAGCTACATGAGACCCTGTCTTAAAAATAGCAATAGTAGTCAGGAGGTAGTGGTGGCATACTCCTTTAATCCCAGCACTTTGGAGGTAGAGGCAGACAGATCTCTGAGTTCCAGGCCAGCCTGATATACAGAGTTCCAGGACAGACAAGGCTACACAGAGAAACCTTGTCTCGAAAAAAATAACATTAATAACTGAATTAATCAATCATTAAACAAGGAGCATAACCGTCACACTTCGCTGGATTAGTTAAGATATACAGATGGAAAGGGAGAGTGTGTATATCAGGGAGCAAAGAAATCCCTGCATTGTTTGAATTTAGCCAAGGCCTCTAGGAAGTCCCCCCTCCTCCTTCAGCATTTCTTCAACTGTTATTTACTTAGTGGCCATGGTTTTGTTTTTGATTTAGTGGTTACTGTTTGTTCCCCTTGGTTTAAAATGTCTTCAGCCAAAGCAGCATTTGTGAAGCCCCCAAACAGATGTGGTCCCTGTAATCTGAGCTCGCCCTTAAGCCCATGCTTCTCACCGTGCTCTCTGCTGTCCCAAAGCTGAGGTTCTGCATCTGCTTGAGGGTGAAGGTTCCTATGGAATTTCTTCCTCTCCTACTTTGTCAGCTCCTTGAGGGCAGGAACTGTCTTCTTGCATTTTTGTAGTCCAAGTCCCTGGAATAATGTTTACCATATCATAATAACCAGTGTAGACTTTTTGAATGAATGGCTGCAATTGAATAAAGGATTCATCTTGAGAGCCACAACTCTCATTTGTGGCTCAGGAACAGGCCAAGACTAAACAACATTTAATGCAATATATAGGACATAAATGCTAGGCTTTTGTTCTTTGTCCCCACCAGCGTTCATTCCCTTCTAATGGGTTCCATAGCCCAGATTTATTTAATTCGAATGTAAACGAAGTGGAAACGCATCAGTGTAGACACATGGGACTTGACCAAATCTTCACTTTGTAAAGGACACAGTCAGGAAACAGACAATACAGTCCACAGGGCAGAAGAAAATACCTACAAGTCATAATTGAACGAACACAGCATCTGGATTATATAAAGAACACTTATAATGCAACCAAAATAAAAAAAAAAGACAGTTAACCAATTTAATACATGGGCAAAGGATCTGAATGGATCTTCCCGACTCACAGAAGTTCTTCTGTTCCAACTCACTATAACATTGGCAAACATGCTGATCAGTAGGAGATAGACACTTGCATCTGAGGGTATAGTAAGGAACAGATACTCCACCTAAACTAAGAGATTTAAAAAAAAAAAAAGCTCGGTGGAGTATCACATGCTTGTAATGCCAACCTCTGAGACAGGGAGGGGCAGTAGAAGCTGGAGTTCAAGAGCATATTTATCTACACAGTAAGTCTGAAGCCAGTCTAACCCATGTGAGATAAAACAAAAATAAAAACAAGAAAAAAAAACAAGTACTGGAAAGTCATTTTAGCTATTAAGAACATTTGATGCATTTGCAGAGGAACCAGATTCAGTTCCTAGCACTTGCATGGTGGCTCACAACCCTCTATAACTCAAGTCCTAAGAGATTGGATGGGCGTGGCTCAAACATGCTGCACAGATGTAGATTGAAGCAAAATACCCATACACATGAAATAAAAATGAATGAATCTCATAAATACCCATACACATGAAATAAAAGTGAATGAATCTTACAAATCCAAAAAGAAAGAAAAGAAAAAACAAAGAAAAGAAAAGACAAAAACCCAGGCTGGAGAGATGGCTCAGCAGTTAAGAACATTAGCTGCTCTTCCAGAGGGTCTGGGGAGAGGTCCCAGCACCCTTAACTCCAGGTCCAGAGGATCTACTCCCCTCTTCTGGTTTCCTTTGGGAACTACATGCACATGGTGCACAGGCATGCATGCGGGCCAAACACTCATCCACACAAAATAAAAACAAAGATTGAAAAACAGAAGAAACAACCAAACAACAATGTGTTTTCAATCCAGTTCTGCTCTAATTTCTGCTTCTTAATGGCAGGATTCTATTTTATATGGAATAGTTTATTGTCTGTATTCCTGAAGTTACCCATCTCCTTTGGCTCCTTAGGTTATGGTATTTGGATATTGATTGCACATGTTTCCTACATCCTAAATTCATTTGTTAGTATAAGCATTTTAAGTTTGTTTTCACATTTATTTCATATATTGCAGTTTTGAAAGTGTCACTCATCTTTTATGTCACTGTAATATAGTAAAATGTGACGTGCCAGGCCTGGTGATGCAGGCCTAGGATTCCAGCTTGTGGGAGCACCTGCGTAACTTAGTGAGCCCTGTTTCAAAAGTAAAAGGACAGTTTCAAATTGTACAGAATTTTTTGCACTGTGTACTTGAAGCTATGTCTCAATTTATTGTATCCTCAATTCAATCCACTGATTAAGGCAGTACTTTATTTTTCTATTATTATGTGTTATCTGGTTTACTGTATGTTGGAGCAGCAAATCGTCAAAACTACTCGGGGGCCAAACCACGTTCTTTAGTAAAAGGTGGAAAAAAATCTACCCTACCTGTGCATTCTTCAGCATCAGCTGCAGAGTGACAAGTGTCAGCTCCAAGAGCTGACTCGGCAGGTCAAGGGACCCTCCGCAGGTCTGAGCTTCTGGGCTCTAGCCCCGGGGCTCAAGTGGTGAGAGACAACTCACTCCCTTGAGTTGTCCTCGATTCCACGTAGCTACACACGCACACATATGCCCAAATATTATTTAAAACAAATAGCATATAGATTTGGTAATTTTCGACTTTTCCTTTGCTTCAAACTCATTGTTTACTTTCAGATGAATTTTCCTAAAGCCTTGTCAAATCCTGTAAAACTTTTCTCAGTGGCTTTTATTTGTGCTCCATTAAATGTATTTGCAAACCTGGATGTCTTTATAACAATTCATCTCTCCAGCATTATTTCTTCCTGGTAAATAGCATCATTTATTCATGTCTTCCTTTATTGTCCCCTTGGTGTCTTATAATTTCCCTTCAATATATCTTTATTCTCTCAAATTAAGTAAATAACCACATACTTAATATTGTGAACCTCCTTTTTCATTATATTGTCTAGCTTTGTGTCACTCTTATTAGGAATGCAACAGACTTTTGTCATTTTATCTTATATTATGCTACTTTGCCAACTATATTTATTGTTTTTAATGAATTTTGTGTTGATGTCTCAGACATCTTCCTTATATAATTCTGTCATCTCAGAATGTTATTTTTATTTCCTCCCTTCACATATTTATAACTCATTTCTTTTTATTCAATCTCATTTTATTGCAAAGTTAATTAAGACTGATGAAAGAGACAGCCTTGTCATATTTATGTTTTTAATAGCGCATCCCTTGTGTTTCTGACTCTGGATGTTGGGCATGTATGATGCTCCCGTTAAGGAAGAAAACTGCCTGTGCTTGTTTGCTTTTGTTTCATCATTGGAAGTTTTGAAAGTGACTTCTCAGCAACTCTTGAAATATCAAGACGTCAGCACAAATGTTCCCAGGGAGAAGTTCCTTGGTAAACTTATCAAATGTAACCCTGCCTCCACATCCACTCACCATATGATGCTGCATCATTTTCTTTAGAGTACTTGCTGCCTTGTGAAATTATCCTAGTTAATTATGGGCCTGCTTGCGTCTCTCCTTTACGAAGATGGAAACTCCAAGAATAGTCTGTCTGTATTGCTCAAGGCTGTGTTCCTGCCCTATGTCCTCAGCGTGTATTTATTGGAGGCATAAATGGGTATGGTTTCTATGGTTTTTGTACTTTTCCCCTAAACTGTTTCGCGAGCGTGTGCGTGGATGTACATACACGTGTGTGCACAGGTGAGAGTGTGTCACAGCATGTATGTTTCGGGCAGAGGACAATGTCAGCTGTCAGCCCTCATCTTCTACCTTGTTAGAGCCAGAGTTCCTTAGTCGTTTGTCGCTGAGCATGCCACCCCAGCTGGCCTGCAAGTTCCTAGGGAATTCTCCTGCTTCTTCTTATCTTGTCCTAGGAGCACAGGGGGATTACTAACACTTGGTACTGTGGTCGGCTTTCTGTGAGTTTGAAGACCTCAATTCAGGTGCTTGCCTGGCAAGTGTTTTATACTTTGAGCTATCTCCCCATTCCCTAACATTATCTCTAATTTTAAGGGTTCAGGTGGTTATAATATTCTTATGTCTGGAGGAAGGTGTCTGCCAAGAGTTTGTTTGTACTATTTGTATATATTTGTTTGTTTGTTGTTTGAGACAGGGTCTCACTGTGTAGCCCAGGCAGGCCTCAAACTTGCAGCAATCCTCTACTTCCTGAATCCTGGGATTGTATAAAGGTGTGCACCATTATACACAGCTTTGTCTGTATTCTTTTTTATTACATGTATTTATTTATTTTATGCATGTCTGTGCAGGGATATGTGGGTGCTTGGGCTCATGTCCCACAGTGCATGTGTGGAGGTCAGAAAAGAACTTTGCAGGGGTAGGTTCTCTCCTTTTACCATGTGGGTACCAGGATTAAACACCAGGTTTGGCAGCAAGCATCTTTACCTGCTTAGCCATCTTGCCAGTCCCGTAGCCTTTGAGTTACAGTATTCTTTCTTAATTTCTGTGTTTGTATTTTTACAGCAAGTCTGTGATTGTGTTTCCTATATTGCTTTCTTATATTTAAAGCACATTTGCCTTGAAACAAAGAAATTCTTACCCTTTGCTGTGTTTTTAAGCAGATTCATTAATAGAAGGATTGTTTCTTAGAAAGCATCTTCATTGAGTCAATCAGCGCTGGGCACCTAATTTTATGGTTCCCCTTCTATAGTTTCCTTTCTTGTAGTCCATCTTTGCTGATCTTCCTTTATCATAATTGCTATTTGCCATCTCCTTAGCCTCACTTTCTTAGGCTCCAGACAGAATCCTGCCTTTTGGAGGAATGGCAAGAAATGAGCGTCGTGGAGATGCAAGAGTTTGATATGCTTCTTCTCCACCTTTTGGCTATATATTTAGTGGGTACTTCATACATCTCCCTATTCCCTGAGCTCTGATCACCAAGCCCTTCTTTCTAGGATTCAGTTCTGGCCAACTTACTCTGACTCACTCCTACTCTTTGGCCCTTTAGGTTCAGGCAGAATGGCCTTGATAATCTCATGCTAGGAGCCTGTGTTGGTCCCCTCAACTCTGGAGACCTACCATTGGAAACAGTTCCTTTATCAAGTCTCCTTCCATAAAACCTTTCCGAACGTACCATCTGTTTCTTGCTGGAAGAATGGCTAATACAAGGGGACAGACAAATAAATATATGGTTAAAACATAGCACAATAAAAGTTTTAATACAGAAAGAGAGGGTGCTACAGAAACAAAGTGAGCCCCAAAATAGCCCCAAAGTGTTTTGGATTTCTCTCCTACTCATTGTTAAATCTTTTGTCACTAATTTATTATGCTGTGTGTTTCTTCCTCTTTTGTAAATCATTTGGCATGGGGTGTGAGAGCTGCATGTTTTTTCAAAGTAACAATATTGATTTGTTTACCAACTGCTTTCTTTTAAATTTCCCATTTGCTTATCTTTAGTTGGCTTGTTCTATTTCTATATGTTAGGGAGCTTTATTCTCTTTTTAAATGCAATTATTTAGCTTGTTACCATTCACTTTCTACTCATCAATGTAACCATTTATGGAGATTAGTTCTCTTTCAAGAACAGTCTGAACAGCGTTCCACGTATTATAAAATACAGCATTTTTATTTCATTTTCAAAATATTCCATCAGGACTCGAATATAGCTTAGTTGTTACAGTGTTTGCTTGGCATGGATTTGATATTCACTCATAAACTAGGCATAGTCATCCATACCTGCAATCCTAACACTTGGATCAAAGTGCAAGATCATTCTTACTTACATAATGAGTTTGAGGCCAGCCAGGGATACAGGAGACCCTGTCCCAAAATTGATAAAATAATTTTATTTTGTTCTTTATTTCTTCCTTGACCTGAGAGTAACCTATGAGGGACTTTTAAATTTTGCATTTATTAATCGATTCCATTCTGGATACATATGTAGATAGGCAGATGTGCATATGCACACATGCATATTTTGCAGTACCAGAAATTGCACCTTTGGCCTTGTACATGTACATGTCCTTTGATTTTGTGGTTCTGTGTATAGAATCTAGAACTCCAGATATGATGGGCAAGTTCCATAAGTTCAATAAGCTCCAAGTTCAATAAGCTCCAGCACTCCAGTCCTTGGTATGCATATTTACCGTTATTTCATTATGGTCTGAGAACGTGCCGTACAGACTTCTCTGTTTTTACAAGTATATTTTTACATTATTGGTACATTGCCGATTTTTGAGACCCTTCTTAACAACAACAACAATAACAAACTAAAGTACCTTGCATTGACTGAACAGGAAGTTTTCTCCACGTGGTCATGCTGTCTAGCCCCACGAGGCTTCATTCCAGCCTCTGCCTCTCTCCCTGGAGCTCCAGGGAGCATAACCTCCTTCCTAAACAAACCAAGAGGGGAGTTTATCTGAATCAAACCTCACACCTCGTTCTGCTCTTTGTGAGTGTTGTTTATTTTCCCCACTCTGAGCCACTGAACTTGCTGTAACTATTCTATGATGCCTTTGAATGACTCTTTGGAATTTTTGTTTGGAGATAGGGTCTCATGTAGTCAGGGGTTGCTTTGAACATGCCATGTAGCCAAGGATGTACTTGATTTCCTGCTCGTCCAGCCTCCATCACTCTGGTGATGAGATTGCAGGCAAATGTAAGAATATCTGGTTTATGTGGTGCTGCGATGGAAATGGGGCTTTACACGTGCTAGGCAAGCACTCTACCGACTGACGCACATCTCAAGCCAGACCGCTCGGAATAAATGAGTGAATCAATCCTTCCTTCTCCACACAACCGTGCCTATTCCTTTGACTCTATCTCAACTTTAAGTCACCTCAGGTAATGCATGTCTTTAGCGGTATCTGCCCCTCAGTCTTGCACTGAACCAGAGCACAAATGCTTCATTGTTTTATATATCACTGCCTTTGCTAGATATTGCTCCTCTGTGGCCAATGTGGCACTCTGGCCACACGAAAAGAACCCTGCTCCCTCTTGCATAATGTGAAACTATTCCTGGGAAGTTGCGGCTGGATCGGGGACCAAATTTCCTAGCCGTCTTCAAATCTCGGTGTGAACATCTTCTCTGCAATGAAATGAGGGCTGATGCCATTCAAGTTCCATTTAGACTAGACACTTTAAGAAATTCCATTTTCTTTTCACCTTCTGTTGGTCAGCAGGAGAGGACGTGGGTACTGTGGGAGCACAGAATGGAAGGAACACTGTTTCTTAATCCTTACAGGAAAGCAAGCTACCCACCAACCAGGAATGTTCACATTTCACTGCGAAGTTAGAGGGAAATTTATGTGCTAAGCCATTGAAATTTTGTGATTTTTTTATTACAGCAGCTGACACCCCCTTACTCATATCCCATTTGAACTCTCTAAGCTCAAATAGCAAAATGTCTACTTAAAATTTATTTGAGTCTTCTAGTACTTGTGCCACTTTGATTTTTAAATGTCCGAGGTTGCCTTATAGATTAGATCACACTTGTTTGGATTATTGGATTTTGGTAACTTACTATGTCTTCATCCCCCATCTTCTGTTATTTTGCTGGAAGCTGTAGTTTATCTTGTGTGTTTAGGAGTATTTTCCCCTTGCATTTGCATAAAAATATACTAGGTCCTAAGCTAGGTCTTAACTTTTACTTTAAATTGGCTTGTACCTTTAAAAAGTAAGTCACTTGTGGCTAATACATTTTTTTAAAAGATGTGTTTGTTTTTATTCATATAAGTGTTTGCCTGGATGTTAGGCTGTCTGCTGTGTACATGCCAGTGTCACAGAAGCCGGAGGAAGGCATCAGATGCCCCTGGAACTGGAGTTAAAGACAGCTGTGAGCCACTGTGTGGGTGCTGGGAATAGAACCAAGGCCTCTGGAAGAGCAGCCAGTGCTCTTAACTGTTGGGAGCTGTGAACCCCCCGGATCCTGAATTTCTGGTAAGCAACTTGTAATGCTTGCAGCTGCTCTGAGCACGAGACCCTCAGGAGTGGCAGGGGACTGGTTTCTGGTGCGTTTGGCTGGGGCGTGGCTATCAGTTAAGGATCTCTATATAAGCGGCTCTGGTACACAGTAAAGGGGGCATTCTGGCATCAAGGATGATTCGTGTCCCTGTCTGTGTGTCTTTGTGTGTTTCAATCTCCAGCCCCTTGCCCGGTCCATGAACTGTATGGTAGCGCATAGAGCGCAGACGGGCGTGGTGCGCGGCACTTAACCATTGAGCCAGTTCTCCAGTCCACTATGCATTTTTAGCAGTCATGTTACTTCATTTTTAGGAAAGCGTTCAACCTATGTATAGTGCTCCTGTAATACGTTGCCAGCATGACTTAGTTCAAATGCTGTATGTAGCGTGCAGAGCCGACTATATTCTAGTTCACGAGTGCACAACATGACTGAGTTCCTTGTACTGTCCAAACCTCAGAGTTGTGTTTCCATCTTACTTTTATTTTTCTGGTTTTTTTGACAGGGGCCTTGAACTCACTATGTAGCAGAAAATGATTACGAACTTCTGATCCTTCTGCCTCTGCCTCCTAAGTGTGATTATAAGCATTTGCTACCATGCCCAGACTTTCTGTCTTTCCTTCCCCCTCTCTATTCCCCTCTCTCCCTCTTTTCCTCCCTTTTTTGCTGTCTGCTTTTATTTGCTTTTGAACAAGGTCTCACTAGGTAGCCCAGCCTGGGCTCAAATTCACAATCCTTTTGCTTCAGCCTTCTGAGGGTTGAGATTACAGGTGTGCCTTACCAAGCTTGACATTTAAACCTCACTTTTATTACCTAGTAAGTTTATACAGAATATTACAGGATTACCAAGAGAGTTAAATGAAATTAAAATGTGACATTTTGTTGACAATTTGCTTCAGTTTTGCTAGAACCCAAAATATATTGCTTTCAAAAAGACATATCAATTTGATTGGTTCCATGTAGCAATAGCTCCAATTTACTTCCCTAGCACACAAAGTGAAAGATTTAGAAGAATCTTTTAAATTTTTAAAATATTTTGCTTGGGCAGCTCAATAACATCCTCCCTTTTCAATTGCACTTATGAGGTAGGGAACAGAATTTGGAAGCAGATTTTCTGGCTGTTAAACCCCACACACTTTTTTTTTTTTACTTCATTTGGATTGCTAGCAGAAGATGAGGTGATCGCTTCCCTCCTCAACTTTTCCTACCATGACCATTAACAAAGCCACCTGACAAGGAACCATTTATAGAACTTGAAAACTCACAAAAGGTGCGGCAGATAGTTTGGGACTGTTAAGGTTTTATTGAATTCCAAGATTTTCCCTTCAATTAACTTGGTAATCCCAGAATATAATGGCTTTCTGGATGATTAAGAGATCTGGAAACAGTGACGTGATGTAAGTCACACGAGAGACAATGTTATAATGGTGCCGGGTCCTTACATAATTGTTCTAAGTCTGAATACTGCTGGTACCAAACAATGCTTTGTTGTTCTCAGAGACTTTGAGAGAGCAGCTCTGGCAGAACATCTTTCGCTTCTCAGAGAAAATATAGCTTCCCACGAGCAATCCAATTGTGGGCTTAGGCAGAACGTTTTTCTGGGGACAGAGAATGAGTATTCAGTGTTGTGGCTTTGCAGTTAGATGCGTAATTGTGTGTTTCCAAGGGGAGAGGTCCAAGGAGGGCTTCTCAGAGGGAAGTTTCAGCCCCTCTTTGAAGCTCAAGTAGGAGCACGGGAGCCCAAAATGGATGTATGAAACGGGCAGAGCCAGGAATGCTATTCTAGGAAAACAGTTGCTTGGTAGGTATACTCAAAAGGCACCAGAAATCCCTCCCAGACACATACTGCTCCTGCTCCCATTGACGGCAACCATTGACTTCACCTGAGCATTCTTGTGCGAAGTACTATCAGCTTTAAAAATGGACCACCTTAGCGCTAGCTCCCACGAAACTGCCAGTTCTTCCAGATAAATGGATTTCTCAGCCCCTTTCCCTTTCATTTCCTGTCTGATCCCAGAAGCTAGGCAAGTGGGTGGCTTTGGAAGGAAGGGGAGGCTGGCGATGCAGAGAGGTGGCCAGGTGGCCCTCTGGCTGAGGCCAAGAGCTGTAACTACTCATTGTGAAACTGGATGACGTACTTATGTGCCCGTTAGGGGTGCCTTTCTACCATCTGCTCTCCCTCCCTAGAGGACAATGAGAGGCCCACCCCGGCTTCCACCAAGGGGTTTGCTGAGAAGGGGAACGCACCAGTAAGTGAAGGTACATGTTCCAACCCCAAGAGGAAGGATAGAGTTCAGAAGAATGAGACCACTGACTGAAGTACATTGTCTCAGAGATATGAGGAGAAAGAGATACTTGCCTTAGAGCTGCGGAGGGGAGAAGAGCAATGGGGGTACTACTGGGCAAAGACTGACACTCACCAGTCTTAGCTCCTGAGCAACCAAGGCAGCTGGCCCATGTGTTCCCTCTAGTTCATAAGACTACAGATTTCTCTGGCGGGGAGGATCCAAGGCCAAATCACAAAGCAGGCCGAGCTGAACTTTCCCAAGCCCCTCTTACCTCTAACTTTACTTCCTTTTGTGGGATCTCTTCCCCTGTCGCTTCTTTTAATATCCCTTGTTGGGTCTCTCCTACCACAGGAGAAAGAACCTAGGCTTTCTTTAAGCTTTAAGAGAGTCTAGTCGGTAAAATGGTTGCTGTGAAAGAGTGAGTACCTGAATTTGACTCCCAGAACCCACATACAAGTGTGGAGCCAGAGGGGAAGGGAAGGAGGCAGCCAACACAGCTAAATTGGTGAGATCTAGGCCAGTGAGAGATTCTGTCTCAAAAGACAAGGTGGATAGCACCTGAGGAATCACAGCACAGTTTACCTCTGGCTACACACACACACACACACACACACACACACACACACACACACACCCCATGCATGCATTCAAGACAGACAGACACACCATGCATTTGTTCAAGACAGACAGACACAGACAGATACACATACACATCATGTGTTTGTTCAAGACAGACAGACAGACAGTCATACAGACAGACAGACACACACAATTTAGTGGGTACTTCAAATGGCATCGTATCCAGAAAAATTAGTTGAGAGGATGGTAGAGGCAAAGGAGATCACATCCACACTAAGCCTTGGTCTCTGATGGAGGAGTCTGAGGACAGGACAGTCTAGGTCTCTGTGTCCCAAAGTATCTCTGGAAGGGAGAGCGCTGGTATTGGGAACCTCAAGAACTACCTTAAGAATTGCTATCTCTAGAAAAAGAAAACATCTTTTTTTTTTTCCAGTCTGTGATTGTGTGCCCTGGGCTCTCTGCCACCCCCCATAATGCAACAGTGCAGCCTTGGCATGAGCAGGCACCCTTTCTTTCTGTCTACTCCCTTCAAGTGTGTATAATGATACTTTAGGCTGTGTTTGAATGAAGTCCAAAGAGTTTGCCCTGCCGTAGATCAGCATTCAGACAAGCAGGAAAACGCTTAAAGCCTCACCTGTTTGTGGTTACTCTCCAGTAATCTCAACTCGGCACTATAAATACAATTACAGAGAATTAGAGTATCTAAATGAAGGGGGTTGGGTGTGGGGGAAACTCCTAATCCCACTTTCCCAGGCCCAGGACCCAGTAATGCTGAGCAGAGAATATAACTTTTAATGGAGTCCACGAGACTCCCAAACAAATGTCAAGTTTAACATTAATGTGTTTCGAACGCTCACTCAAGATCTTTCTTTTTACGTCTATTTCTAAGCTGCCAGCTAGCAAGCCTCCCAGGATCGCTTTCAATCTGTCAGGTCTCACCATGAGAAGCGTCTCTCACAGACCTCAGGCAGGCAGAAATGCCCTTCTATTGGCTAGCGAGAGAGAGGACTTTAGGAAAAGAGCTTAATGTAGTCAAAGGCCAATTAAAATTAGGAGTCTGCTTGAAGAAACATGTGGCTTGAAAATGGCTGGTCCATCCTCTATCGGGGACTTTCCAATTCTCTCTCTAGGAGTTCCCGGGTCCAGTCTTCAGGCATTTATGACTAAATTGCCTTCCATTTGGTGAAAAGAATACACCATCATTTACAGCTGTCTTTCAGAAGCCTCCGGGAGAAGCAAAAAAATAATTGCAGTTCCCAGCAGTGGGATTAAATTGTGCTTCTGGGATGCCCTGTAGCTGGAACAGAATAGAAAAGTGATGTATTTTGTTCCAACATGTGTTTAAACTGGAAAAGCTTACACGTGCCTCAGCAGCCAAACAAAGGAAGAAGTCTGTCTTGGATTTAGGAAAGCATGTCAGATTCGTGTTCACAGAGCTGACCGGAGCTAGGGGGAGCCTGCTCCACATGAATTACTTGCCCACTTTGTGTCTTCCAGAAGCCTCGATTTGGAGTTACTGCTGATTTTTGTGGATCCAGAAGGCTTTAAAAACAGAGTCTCTGCCCAGACCTGTGCAGTGTAGAGAAATCAGTGTGAGGGAGGGAGGGGGCTCAGGAGACAGACACGGAGAGAGGGAGGAAGGTGTGAGAAACACAAATGGTGGAAGAGACGCCCTCAGAGAGCTCCTGTTTCTCGCTAAATCTGCGACGAAAATTGCTTGCACGTTTTTTTCTTCCCATAATTTCTTAATTAGAAATGTGAGACTCAGTTCCTTTCCTGTGGGCTGAGAGCTGAGGCTCCTAAGCTAGGCAGCACACCTGCATCAGGGAGTAAGAATGTATTTGCTTCCATCTTAGCGTTTGGGCAAAACAGACTCTCTCTCTCTCTCTCTCTCTCTCTCCCTCTCTCTCTCTCAAGCTAGAGGCACTAGGTTTATTGATAGTGTCTAGTCAGTCACAGGCTTCCCACCCCTTCTGATTATATGACCTTAGGTCACTGTATCACATCTTAATTTTTTGTTGGAGCATTTGCCATGCAAGAGCTGGGTATAAAAGCGATGCTATCCAAGCAGGTTGAGAAAGAACAACAGAACAGAGAGATAAACCCACATTTTTGAATGTCAATAAAATGTGAGTTGCAAGGATCTGGTGAGTTCAATCACTAAAAGGTTTTTACAGGGATTTTTAAAAGATTTAGTTTGTGTGTGAGTGTGTGTTTGTGTCTGTATCTGTGAGTGTGTGTCACATGTGTGTGGGTGCCCATGGGTATCAGAAGAAGGGATCAGATACCCGGGGCTGGAGTTACAGGCACTTGTAAGCAGCCTGATGTGGGGATTGGGAAGCAAACGTAGTCCCCCTAGGCAAACAGCAAGTACCCCTAACTGCCTAGCAACCTCTCTAGCCCCTCTTGTTGCTATTTGTCACTAGATTTAAAATCAGAGCAGGGAGAAGAGTTTCAAGAGAAAGACACAGATTTTCCTTTTTCAGGCAAAAGGCCTTTACTAGTAACTTGGGATAGGGTCACTTGGGCTGGTCTGTACTCACTGGGGAACCCCAGCAGGCCTGGAGTTCCTGATCCTCCTGCTTCAGTCTATCAAGTAGCTGAGACAAGTACCATCAGGCCCAGATTGTTTCTTACATTTTTCAACAGTTGAAAAATATCCATAAAATAATATTCTGTGATACCTAGCAGGTAAAAATGAAAATTTAATGATTATGGTCATACACAATATAACAGTGGAGTTGGTTGATTGTGAAGGAGTCTATGAGGCCCCAACACTGAAATATTTAGTAGTTGGCCCTTTCCAGAAGTTTGTCAGCCTCTAAGCTAGACCACCAACCTTAGTATTGGAAACTTCGAGGGGTTTTGTGAAAATCTAAACTCCATTTTTGTCTCTGACCTGGCAGAATAAGCCCATTAAGGACCTAGCGACTCTCACTCCTGGCCATCTGTAAAAGTTCCATCCCGCCTTACTCTAAGTCAGCAGAGATTCCCAAGCTCAAACACATACAAAGCAGAAAACACTAAATCTCCTTATTATATATCCCTGCAGTGGCTGCTACTTTGAAATGTTCCGAGCCTGAGGACTGGAGGAAGACGGGAGGAATGGAGACCCCCTGTGTCTGTGCTCGCAAGGGAAAAAGCCAAGGAACCTGCTGTTCTAACTGGAGCCTTCTGGACACAACTGGGGAGGGCTCAAGGAAAAGCTCGGTGTCTTTCTGTCACCCTCCAAATGACCAAAGGAATTCTAGATGGAGATGATCAATTGGCTGATATTTTTCACCTTCCAAAACCCATGTTCAAACCCCAAATGATCACTTCATCTGTATGCAGGCATGAGATTCAGGAAAAGGCAGACAGTTTGCATACAAGGGCCACAAAAACAATATATTTTTTTGTGTGTGCATGTATGTGAGTACACATGAGCCAAGGAATGTATGTGTGTGGTCAGGGAACAACCTGTAAAAGTCGGTTTTCTCTTTCCATCTACCAGTGAGTTCCAGGAAATGAATTAACATCATCAACTGTGGTAGCAAGCACCTTTACCCTCTGAACCATCTCACCAGCCTGAAGAGCCATGTATCTTGAAGTGATGCTTCTTTTGTAATTGATTAATTTTTATTTATGTGCATAAGTGTTTTGCCTGTATGCATGAATGTGCACCACATTTGTTCTTGGTGCCCAAAGAACCAAGAAGAGGGTTAAACCTCGTGGAAACGGGGTTTATAGATGGTCGTGAGCTACCCCATGGGTGTTCGGAAAACCTGGGTCCTCTACAAGAGCAGCAAGGGTTCTTAATCGCTGAGCCATCTCTCCAGATCCATGATGGTTAGTGTGAATTATCAGCCTGACTCAATCTAGAATTGCCATGAAGAAGAGTGTCTGAGAATTTCTCTTGCACTCGTGTCTTGATTGCACTCATTGATTGTGAGTGGCATTATTCCCTAGGGAGGAGGTCATACATTGTATGAGTGGAGAAAATGAGCTGAGCACTAGAACATACCCACGAATTCATTGCTCTCTTCTACTCACTGTGGATTCAGTATAACCAGCTGATTCAAGTTCCTGCCACCTTGACTTCTCTGTAATGATAGACTCTAACCTGGAATTGGGAGCCAAGGAAATTGTGCTCACATGCCTTTACAATGGAGATCTCTCTCTCTCTCTCTCTCTCTCTCTCTCTCTTTCTGTGTGTATGTATGTGTTATCAGTCAGTCATGTATCAATCTGTCATCAATTTATATAATTCTGTGGCTTTTTGCTATGAAAATTTCATTTTGCTTTATTTTAAAATATTTAAATAGATAAAAACAAATATATAAACCTATCAGATTAGGTTCTGTCAGTCTGAGACAGAAGCATGAAACATGGGCCAGCCAGTGTTTTTAAATCTAACTGATTTTATTCCTTAAAAATATTAAGTTTTACTTATTGACTATTTCAATGCATTTTGATCATATTTAGCCCCATTATATATTTACCCTCTCATATAAACCCCTTATTTCCAACAAGAACCCTTTCAACTTCCATGCATTTTTGATGACCCATTGTATTTAAGATGATTTTGTGAGCATAGGTGGGGTTTATTTACTGAAATATGAGCAACTTGGTCGTGGCTGTGACACCCATAACTCTTTGGCTATTTTTGTCCAAAGAGGGTTTCTCTGTGTAGCCATGGCTGTCCTGGAACTAGCCCCGTAGACCAGGCTGGCCTCTAAGTAACAGAGATCCGCCTGCCTCTGCCTCCCAATTGCTGGGATTAAAGGCATGTGCCACCTGACTCGGTAGCTTTTTAAGTTCCATTATTCAAAAGACATAATTTGCAATGAAGAAAAAGTTTAAAATTAGATAGATAAAGTTCAATTCTTGGGAGCTGGAGTTCAAGCCCAGCCTCTGTTATGTAGGGAGTTCAAGGCCAGCACAGGCCACGTGAAAGGGCAGAAGATCTCTTTGAATGACTGTTTCAGAAATGAAGTGTGCAGAGTGTCCTTTACGCTGGGTACTAGCTCTTCAGCAATCCACTGCATTTTCTTTCCAGCAGCTCAAAGCTGCTGTGCCGAGCCTCAGCTACCAAGGTTAGGCTACCACTGTAGGCAGCTGCATTTGCCTCTGGGGCACCGTCAAAGGAGGTTACCAAAACCTCCCATTTTAACACGATATGTTCAAAACACCAAACGAATGCTAAACAGCTATGAGTAACAGAATTTCAAACTTTTCATTACAGGATCTCACAATGTCATGCCAAGCCATATTAGAGCCTGAGGCAAAAGGAAAATGTGGGCCTCGATACATGTTTTTATGGATAGTTCAAGAGCCAACTTTTTTTTTTCCAGAAGTAGCTTTTGAAAATATTATTGATGTGTTTGCTTCCATTAAATCTGGGAAAGCAAAATGATAATAAATTCTGTTTAGGGTATAAATAAAATATTTAAACCTCAAATATTATTGTGAGTTTTAATATACTGACTTCTAAATTATTCAGTATGTTTTCCAACTGCTTTAGTTTTGACTGTGAAATAACTGCCATGTTCGGCCTGCCTGTCTCGACAAATCTGCCCAGGAACCAGCTAGCGGGGATAAATGACTGTCCGTCCAACACAGGGCTAGATATTAAGGGTGAGACACACAAGAGTAGGCAGGCTACCCAGAGAGTTGAGACAAGAGACTCACGGAACGGGAGACAGAATGAGACCAATGCCACAGAACAAGTTTAGCGCTTCAGGAAGAGGAGGAGCTGTAAGCGGCCCATGAACTAGAGACAGCTTTTTGGTTTTGGTTTTGAGAAAGGTGCTTGTTGAGATCAGTCTGTACCCTGCTCTAAATTACTCTGGATTGTGCAAAACAGTGATTTTTTTCTGGATTGGGTCTTGCTCTCACTTACTCTTTTTTACATTCAGCTTTGGGCTCCAGTTTGAGGCTATAGGACAGCTCTGCACCTGGGTGGACTGGAAATAATGCCATCTGTCCAGCACTAGCTACAAGGCACCGCCTGATAATTCACTGCTAATAGTAGTAAGGCAGTGCCCTGTGTGAGCATGTCCAGTAGATTGGGGCCATGGGAGCACATGGTCTTATGGTCATAAAGCATAATCTGTCAGAAAAACAGAGAATGTAATGAACACACCAGGACAAGAAAGGATGGGACACCCTCACTTGGCCTGCCTAAGAATGACCTAACACTACAATGGTGACAGCTGCCACTGATATGCCACCTTGCTTCAGCCTGAGTTGCTCGGTCAATTTATTTTCCCTTATTTGGTTTATCTCTTTTAAAGGGCATGTTAACTGATCTAGGAAAGCCCCTGGAGACCCCTTCTTTGTGACTTTTTTGTTTTTGTTTTTGAGACGAGGTCTCCTATAACGAGGCTGGCCTTAATTTGCTGTATAGCCTAGGATGACCTCTGTCTGGATGACCTCCGTCTCCAAAGTGCTGGGATTATTGGTGTGCCCCGTCATGCCAAGTTTATTTGTTGCTAGAGATCAGACCCACAGTTCTCTAGGCAAGCAGTCTACCAACCGAACTGCATATATCACAGCCTCAGCTACCTCTGCAATGTTTTCTTGCAAAAGGCAAAGCTTGCCTCAGATTCACTATTTAACCAAGCCTGACCTTGAACTTCTGATCCTTCTGCTTTTCTACCTTCCGTGTGCTGAGATTACAGGTGTGCACCACCATGCCTAGTTCAGCTCTGTGATCTTAGTTAACTGCAATATAGGCTCCCATCTGCTATGATTTGTGCTTCATCTAGCCAATGGGATTCCAGGTCTCTAGTAGGAGACCTGGAATCAGGACAAGAGTCGATCAGGATATTTATTTATCTAGCTTCTTGCCTGCATATTGGCGGTATCATTGTCTCTTTTAGACACTTGCAGCTTCTTTTAGGCACAGATAATCCAAGTTCCCATTTTCTTGATCCGTAGGCCAAGGATTAGTAATAGTTGACTCACTTGACCTTGTCCAAGTGAGTAAACTATTTGAAAGTCAATGCTTTCAAAAGCATTCATTCATGGAGCCCCCTTCACTTGCTATTTTTAAATGTATCATTTCATTTATGCCAGGTTGGCATGTAGTAAATGCTCATTAAAAATAGCCCTTCCCTGGAGCTTGGAAGATCAGTCAGTAAAGTATGTGCCCCACAAACACAAAGACATGAGTTTGGATCCTCATAGGTACTTAAAAGTTGGGCAAGGTGCTGCATGCTATAGCCCCAATGATGGGAAAGGGAGGTGCAGGCCAAAGACAGATCCCTAGGACTTGTGTTCAGCTGGCCTTATTAATGAGTGAGCTCCAAGTTCAGTGAAAACCTTGTCTCAAAAAAACTAACAGCAGCCAGGTGGTGGTGGCGCACACTTTTAATCCCAGCACTTGACAGGCAGAGGCAGGCCATTCCTTATGTTTTCGAGGCCAGCCTGGTCTACGGAGCAAGTTCTGGAACAAGCAGAACTGTTACACAGAGAAGCCCTGTCTCAAAAAACAAAAGGCCCACACCAAACTAAAGCAAAGCAACTAAACAAAAAGTAACAACAATCAAGGAAGACACCTGATGTCAACCTTGGACTTCCATGTACACATATATGTACACGCACTCTCATGCATGCACACTCCCAAGTGAATCCTTATATACATCAAACACACACACACACACACACAATTAAACAATAGCCTTTATAAATTATTGCCTCTGTAAAGCCTTTCGTGATGACATCTGCCTGGCAGTCTCCATCCAGATTGCTGGGTTCAAGGTCTTGCTGGAGTTCCTGGATTTCCCTAGTTGCCAGCAAAGTAGAATGCAGGGTGCATACTGCAAAGTCAACAGTCATGCCAGGATAAATGTCAGTACCTGGTGCGGGAGATTTGTCTGTATTCTGTCAATCATGTTTTAAATAAACACTGATTGGCCAGGCAGGAAGTATAGGCCAGTCAACCAGACAGGAAGTAAAGGTGGAGTGATGATAACAAGTGAATGTTGGGAAGGAGGAAGCCCATATCTTCCGAGTCCTGCCCAGACCACCGAAGAAGCAGAATGTGACTTGCCCTGCTGAAAAAGGTACTGAGCCATGTGGCTAACATAGATAGGGATAATGGGTTAATATAAGCTACAAGAGCTAATACAAAGCCTGAGCTAATGGGCCAATCAGTTTATAACCTAATGTAGACTTTCTGTTTGATTTTCTTTGGGACTTGCCAGCTGTGGGAACTGGGCATGACAGAAACCCCAACAAGCCGGCCTTCATGTTACAAGTACCAGTTTTTCTAACAAGTTGGCTCAGTGGTACCAGCCAGGTGGTGGTTCTGGGCAGTTTTTCCAGCCACTGTCCCTTTGAAATGGGTCCTTCATTTTGTCATCCTGTTCGGAGGCTTCAATGAGCTGTGTGTACATACCCAGTACAAGTGTCTATTCGGTGCCATTTCATTTCTTGTTTCTGTCTTCAGACTAGCACTGGCCAGCCACTTACTGAATTCACATTTACAAAAGCAAGCCCTTGGCTGAAGTTCCTACCTCTTTGCACCTATTCCCATCTGACCAGATGAATGAGAGAGTGCAGCATTGCCAGAATCTCAGCTGTGGGACCATCCAGTGCTACCCCAGAGCCGCCTTGATTGCATTTGTATGTCACATCAGCCCTTCAATGGAGAGGCACCTTATTTCTGTGGAAACTGTTTTATAAAGAAGCCATCTACAGCCTTGGCAGACATTACATTGGCCTCCTCCCCAACATGCCATGGATCCCAATTCTGCTTCTCTTCACTGCTGGGGTCATCATTGCAGATGGTGTTCAAAGTATAGTATCTCTGTCCTGTACAGAGGTCACGACATTCCTCTTAGAAGACAACAGTCCATCCAGTGGACTTCACAGCTGTTGATGAAGTGTGAAACTAGCACCTATGGCACACTGGTCCTGAGAGTCTTTTATGAGTGGTATGTTTCTTGAGCAGATTCTCACTCCAACAGAGCACAGTAACCCTGAGTATTAGGAAGGGGGAGGGGAAGTACAACACTAATAGACAAGGGAAAGGGCATGTGGATTTGACACGGACTCTCCCCATACCAGCCTAACTTCTCCATTTAATTAGCAGAGTCTGACCTTCAGATAAAATGCTTGGAGAATCTGGCAAGCCCTGCCCTGGGAAAGCCACGTAGACCTTATTTATTGCTAGCCTGACAAAGATGAATTGTACAGGGTTCCTTGGAGCGCTCCCACTGCCTGACAGCTGGGGTGGAGAAGCTGCAGTTCAGCCATGGGAAGGAAATACATTGGTCTCCATCTTTTTCTTCTGCTGAAGTCTCAGAAGAAGAAAATGGCCAAGAGGTGGGAAAAGCAGTAGCAATGGCTGCAAGCAAGTGCTGCATGCCTTTGCACACACACGGCCAGTTGGTCTTCCCAAGCTACTTGTCGTGAAGATGGACCAGCAGGCAGGGGAGTGGTGCCTCAGTGTGCCTGCTATTCCTGCTGCCTGCCCATGGTGAAATCCAGGTAAATGGTATGCTTTGTGGCAGTCTGTGAGTCTCTGGTGCTCCAGAGCTCTCTGTTGTCCCAGCATCCCTGGAGGACCTCCATTCCCTTCTCCAGGAGCAAACACAAGTACAAGGCGCTGGGATATAGACTTAACACTTCTGCAAACAATTGAAATTCCTCTTCAGATTCCTTTGCAAAACTGATCTCTGAAGTACGGACTTAAGAAAAGGCAGTATTCTCCTCTGAAGAGGCTGCTTTCCAGACAGAATGCATACTGCCTGGAAGCCACCCGTTAGCCTACAGTATCATGAAAACTCCATTTGGACCATTCGCCCACTCCACTTGGGCCAGTCACAGCCTCAGTATTATCTTTCAAGGTAGGTCTGTTTTTTATTTACAGCGTCGCTGTGCTATCCTGCTATTGTTTGCTCCCTTTCTGGAGTTAGTGGACTCAGGCTTCAATATGTGCTTCTCTGCTACACTGGTCTGGGCACACAGCAGTGGTTTTTGTTTGTTTGTTGTTGTTGTTTTCCTTGTCATTTATATTCACGGTAAGCTTAAACAACCCTTCTGGAAGAAAGAAAATAACTCACAACCTGATGCCCATTCATTTCGATTTGTGCCACTTCGTGTTCTTTTATGATCTCAGCTGACGCAAAGGCTCGGTTCTTGCAGGACTTCAATCAATATGTACTCACGGTTTCTCTTAGCATAATTGTACATACACATTTACATAGATCAACACAGACTACGTTCTTGTCATCTCTAATAGCCATAGAGCATTCCACTGTGGGACCATGGCACTTTAGAAGACATCACATTTACATGTTTTTCTACTTGTGGGTGGCACTTCAAAATGTGCTCGCTGTTAAGAGAGCTCTGCTTAACTCTGGCCACAAATCAATACCAAGACAATACGAATTAAATCACATGGGCTCTGAAAGCTCACCGAGTTGAATTTAATTAGTACATATTGTTACAGGGCCATCTATTCCCTCGTGGAGTAGGCTCCTTGTGTTATTTTTCATGCAGCCGAGTCTAGAAGACAAGGTTTGAAACAATCCTTACTTGTTTTGGCTCATTTCTAAGTGAACCTGACTCTCATTCATCTATGAGACCTCCACTTTCTCGTGGCTTTATCTAGCTGAATTCTTCACAAGATACTGGTACTGGATCAGTTTCACTTTCTTCCAGGACTTTACATCATTTTAAAAACTATATTGATTTAATGTGTGTGTGTGTGTGTGTGTGTGTGTGTGTGTGTGTGTGTATGTGTGTGTGTGTGTGTCACAGTGTGCATGCTAGAGGAGAACTTGCAGGAAAAGGAGTAGCTTCTTTCTCTCTACTGTGTGACTCCTGGAGATGAAACTCTTTAGGCTATCAGGCGTGGTAGCTGGCGCCTTTAACTGATGATCCATCTCAATGAACCCAAATTCATATCTTTCTTCCTTTCTTGCTGTTGATGTTTACAAAGTGCACCGATCTTAAGCATGGAAAGAGAGCCACGTTACCAGTCTGCAAGATCCCACCAAACTTCCTCCATCAGTGTTTCTGCTGTTTCTTCTAAAACTCATTAGGGGCAGTTTGCTGTGGGTATCACAGTGGTCTTTCACTTTAAGGAAGCAAGTTTCATTTTCAGACTCAATCTATCTTGTGTCCCTTGCTAGTTGGAGCTGGTATTGCCTGATTGTCCTCTCAGTGAGGGGTAGGTATATGGTCGTTTAAGGCTATTGAAAGCCTTTTCACTTCCCTTCCTGAGTCAGCTGCATGAGATATTACATTTTGTATCTGTGACTGATTTTCAGCACAGTGGCAATGTCTCTGCTTTCTAGATGTACCCAGAAGAAAGACGTTAGCACTTTTGAGATAGACCTGGTAGCGCTTCCCTTCTACACAGTACAGTCAGAGCACAGCGGTCTTCCCACTGAGAATGGAGCTATATTAGCTGGATACTAACGTGTGTCGCTGTAATGAAATTATCTTCCATAGACTACTCATTTTGTGACTCATGGTTCTGAGGTTCCAGACGGACCCCTTCTCAAAAACGCTAACATCTTTCTCATGGGTACATCTAGAAAGTAGAGATATTGCCACTGCTAAAATCAGTCGCAGATACAAAATGTAACATCTCAAAGCACAACAGCAAAAAACTAAGAAAGGTGTTATCTCTGGGCCAGCCAACGATAGCTTAGCAGGTAAAGGGTGCCCAGTTTGGTGCTTTGAGGCTAATCCCTAAAATCCATACAGTGGAAGAAGGGAATAGGTTCCTGCAAGTGGTCCTCTGAACTCCACACACTACACATGCGTCCTCCACAAAATGCATGAATAAATGTCAAAATGCATTTTCAAATAATAAAAATGAAGGCCTCATGCTAGGCCCCACTTTTAACAGACCATAGTATCTGCCACTACAGCCACCAGGCTTCAAAGGATTTCCAGCCCCACTGCCACCCCAAGCAGCATTTTTTTTTAAAACCTGGTATTCTCAGGGAGCAAGGAGACCTAATACTTGGTATCCTGTTGTAAGATGAAATTTCTTACAGACTATTTTTAACAGAAAGATAATTTTATTGGCAAGGTAAGCTCTCCAAGGTTCATATATTATGCTCTTGCAATAGTTGGCTCATAATGACAAGTTAGCTGGTTAGTGTTAGGAATACAGCCTATTGGCAGACTATAGAACCAAGAAAACCTGCCAGATTCAAGACCACCAGCACCTGCTGGGCTACTCCAAGGAGCCTGAGAGAACCACAGAGGCTTCGCAGGTAGACACAGAGTGTGCAGTATCTCCAGAACAACCAAAGAAAAGCAGCTCTTATGGGAAGATGCTTTTAAAAAGTGGTTTCATGGAATTGAAAAGAAAGATGGCTGAACCAAGCGAAGAGGAGACAAGAAAAGCAGAACTAGAGATGCACTGGCCAAAGAAGGATGTAGTTGCCAAGTAGGGCAAGTCCTAGGGCAGCCAGAAGTCTTGGGCCACCACCAGCCGCAGGACCCTGTGGCCACCGCTTGGCCCTATGGCTACCGCCCTGCAGTTGGGAGGAGAGCAATGAGCTGCATCCCTGTTGGCTGCCGACACCAGGAACAGAGAAATGTGCGGTGGCCTGGGGCTCACAAGGGTCCTGCTCCCAGAAGTGCTGCCCAGTCCCGCGATCACTCTGAGTTTGGGCAATAACAGGAGATGAGAGGCCCAGGACTTCACAGACTCAATAGCCCTGGCACAAACCGCGAGCAGCCAGGTTTCGGTTTCAGAGCCAGGGAAAGAAACACACCTTGAAAATGGGACCAGAGCCAGGGGAAGAGACGCTTTGTCCCCAAAGCTAGAGCTGGAGAGAAGCCCCGGAACCATGAAATTAGGACTAAAAGAATGCCCTAAATCCTTAGATTCAGGGCATAGCAAAGATATTTGCCTTGGCCCCAAGAATAGGGTTAAAAAGGTAGAAAGAACCAGAAAAAGAAACACAACTGGGCCCCCAAAACGGAGCCAAAGTGCTATTTCTGCCCGGACTCAAAACCAGCCAATCCCTGAGCAGGGAAAACGGACCAATCAGAGCCTCAGGCAGTTGCTCCCTTACCTCATCAGAGGGCAGTCAATCCCAAACCTGGAATTCCCGCTCCTGCCACTTGTGGCAGACAGTCACAAGCCCTGAGGCTTGGAACTCACACAGCCCCACGCCCCGCTTCTGCCCTGCATAAATCCCATCTCCCCTCCCCCTATCCGGGCGGTGGTGGCACAGGCCTTTAATCCCAGCACTCTGCAGACAGAGGCAGAGTGAGTTTGAGGCCAGCCTGGTCTACAGAGGGAGTTACAGGACAGGCTCCAAAGTTACAGAGAAACCGTGTCCTGAAAATAAAAACATTTTTCGCTGCTCTGGGTTCCTCGCCTGTGTTGTTCCTGTTGTAACTGCCGCTGCCGCTTCTTGTGGGCAGAGTTAACTCGCGAATAAAGACTTTTTGCATCGGAGTCGGTCGAGTGGTGGTAATTTGGGTTCTGTAACAGACATCGAGATGAGTCTCAGAGATATTCCAGTATTTATGGTGCTTCAGAAACTTTGAACCAGATCAATGACTTACTGCAATAAGTATTTGCATGTTTGTGTCAGTGGCAACAGACATGGGAGTGTGTGACTGAGGCCCAACAAAGCAGCATGTAGTAGGGGCTGCTGGGGGGCTCCGGCCACCAGGCCTGCCTTACTGCTAGGTCATTGCTGCCTCTTGGCCCACAGGCTTGGCAGAAAGCATGGCACTTGCGGCTGCTTGCCCTGCAGGGAGGAGAGCATGGGGCCTCAGCTGTAAACGTGATTGGTCATCACCCTGACTCTATGTAGCAAGATATCTGAGATAAAGAATGGTTCGTTTAACGGATTAAATCTCCTTAAAAGACTCCTGTGGTTCGTGGTTGGTGTTGCCACTGGAGACCATGTGAATATCCATGATCCATGCTGCCACTGACTGCTTGGTGTTTTTTTTTTCGGGGTGGGGGAGAGGTGGGGAGGGTGCAAGGGTAGGACAGTGGACCTGGAAGGGATGGGAAGCAAGTGGAATTGGGGTGCATTGTCTGAAATTCCCAAATAATTAATAAAGATACTCTGTTGGGGGAAAAAAGAATATTCGCCTTCAGGAAAACAAAGTTCACGGGTTGTCTCTCTGCAAACTATATCGAAGGGCCTGTAAGATGGTTCCTGAGTTCAATCTTAGAGAGCCATGTAGTAGAAGGAGAGAACTGACTCCTGCAAGTTGTTCTCTGACCTCTACACATGCATTATGGCATGCTCCCCAATAAATAAACATACTGATTTAAAAAAAATAAAGTATATTTAAATCAGGGGAACTTATAAGTTACTGCTTACAAGCCATCCTTATTGCTGGAAAAAACATTCTTGTACATTTACTACTGATAACAGAATGCAGTAAACTAGTCCTAGTACCAAGGGTGGTCCAGGAAACTGGCCATTGCAAGTGTGAAAGGGCAGCAGCCAGTATGGTAGTTCATTGAAATATTTAAAAAATGTTTAGCATATGGAGAACCTCTACACTAACAAGGTCTTCTCCTCTTTTATTGATTCACATATTAGTTTATTTAATAATTCATTCATTTGCCAAATATATACTAAGCATACTGTTGTGTTTGGAAGAACACTGAGCTTAGGGGGTAGAAAGGTAAATAAGAGATCTTTTTCTTTTTCTTTTCTCCCCGTTTTTTAAAAATTTTATTGTTTGAGAACTTCATACATGTATATAATGTTTTTTGATTAAGTCCACCCCCCATTACCTCCTGTCAGATCCTCCATCCTCCCACTATTTCTTTCCAGTTTCATGTTGTCTCCTCTTTTTTGTTAAATCCATGGGATCCAATATGTGTGTGGATGTAAAGCCATGCAGTGGAGCATGGGTAGCATCTCGGCGGCGCGGGGGGGGGGGGCTTACTCTGAAGCTCAGATTGATCTGGGACTCACTATGTACCTCCTGCTGACCTCAGACTCACAGTGATCTGCTCACCTCTGCTTCCCAAGTGCTGGAATTACAGTTGTGAGCCACCATACTGAGATTAGGGCAACTTTTGTTTTATTTATTAATTTATTTATTTTTGAGACAAGGTCTTGCTATACAGCCCAAGTTGGCCTCCAAATCACAATTCCCCTGCCTTATTTTCCCTAGTGTGGGGCATCATAGGTGTGTGCCACCACATCCAAGTAGGCAGCTTTTAGTCTAGAGGCCCCCACATATAAATAAATTGATACTACCAGTGCCAATAATTATAATATATTTACTGATTATTTTTATTATAATACTGTAGTGTAATAAACATTGAAAGCAAACCATATACATGTACTGTGGGATCACAGAAGTGACAAATTCACTCAGTGTAGGAGATCATCAGGAAGAATGTCAAGGATTATGCAGAGTTCACCAAAACCTTGCAAAGATTCATCAGATGATTGAGATCATATCTCTTAGTTAGGGTTTACTATTGCTGTCAAGAGACACCATGACCACAGCAATGCTTATAAAGGAAAATGTTTGAGGGTAGCTCACGTACAGTTTCAGAGGTTCAGTCCAGTATCATCATGAAAGGGAGCATGGTGGCATATAGGCAGACATAGTTCTGGGGCTGAGGGCAACAGGAAGGTGACTGTCACACTGAGGTGATGGGGAACCTTGTTAGCCAACCATCTTTAAGAGGTGGGTCTTAGTTAAGGCGTGGCTTCGCTGGGATCTAGGGTAAAAAGGTGTGCACCTCCCTGTGCGCCCTCTCTGCGCTTTTCCCGTGGGATATTGCTGTGCTTGGATTCTGTTTCGTGAGTTTTCCCCTTGTAATAAATAAAATATAATTGTTTTATTCTTAACTTGCCTGCTTATTTTAACACTGAGGGAAGCTTGAGAAAGAGATCTTAAAGTCCACCCCCACAGTGACATATTCCTCCAACAAGGCCACACCTACTAATAGTGCTACTCCCTTTGGGGGCTATTTTCTTTCAAACCACCACATCAGACAAACTCTCATTTTAAGGTAAAAAGAGTAGAAAATGTTCCTTATACAAATAAAATAGTTTTCTGTTTTTCTCACTTCATTTGTGTCTACATTCATTTACTGTTTGATTAATGCATTACCTGCAATGCACACTATTCAAGATACTGCAAATATGTCTCTATAAAAACAGACAAAACTCCCTGATCCTTGTAGCTTACTTTCTATAGATAAAGATGTAGACAAGAAACAAATGAACAAAAATATGTAGCATAACACAGTATAATAAGTTCTCTAGATCAGATACAGGAAAGCAATATAGAGGGTGGGATGCCCATACTCAAATGACGTAAAGCAAAGTGCTGACGGGAATGTTTCGTCTAAAGCCAAGAAGAAAGTCTTGAGACTAGGAGGGGAAGGTGGTTCAGGTAAATCAGTCAATATAGCTAGATGTGGGAGGGATGGTAGAAGAAAATGAGATCAGAAAGGGGGCAGGAGGGCAGATGATGGGGGAACAGTGTAAAATTTACTAAAGTACCTTACTTTTGTTCCGAGACATGAAATCACTGGAAGTCATAACATAGTCGGTGGTTGTAAATTTCACTTAAAAACTTTGGGAAACTCCTAAAATGAACTAAACATTGCTATGTTCAAATTGCAACAATAAAATGTGGCTTTAAAAGCTTTTTTATTACAATAAAGTGAGATAAAAACATACTTTAAAACTTCCATGAAGTTAAAAACAATTACGAGATTTTTTATTGAAGTTATCATTTTAGAATCTTTCCCTCTGTCACTCAGTGCTACCCGTTAGTAAGACTTGCATCTGATCCTAACACTTCCTACGCTTGCTTTCCTTCCAGGATTATAAACTCTGGAATGTAAGTATGGATGGGCTGATAAACAGATGACAAACACATCACATCAAGTTGTCCAAGAAAGAAAGAAGGAGGAGCACACAGGTAGAAGGACAGAGCATGTGTTTAGAGGAGTTTTTCTGCCTTTGTTTCAAATTATTTGTTTTATTTTTCAATCATGTGTGCACTTGTGCTCCACTGACTGCCTGTAGACCCTCAGGGAGGGGTGGAGTCTGCGAGTCCCTCTACCTGTTAGTTTGTTAGCTTTAAAGAGAATATCTCATCCTATAGCTCAGGCTGACCTGGAACTCCTGGCTCTAAAACACGCTGGCCTTGGGGATCTGGAGAGAGAAAATACAGAATTCTCCAAACTCTTTTTGAACATTTTGGGAGATACTCATGATAAGGATTTAAAATAATAGAACAGTGAGATGGATGTTTGCAAAATCCTGACCTTGAAGACTGAAATTCAGCCACACTAGCATCCTTGAATCTAGGCATGCTTGCAGCCATGAAGACTACACAAGCCTTTGTGTCTGGGCCTCCCTAAAAACAGGAGAAAGTTGATCAAAGCAGTAGATGCTCTTCTGGGTATTTCTTCAAATGGTCACCGAGTCCAGGTAAAATTCTAACAAAACACAACCTTGCTGACTATGTATTCTGTTTATTAAATGGAGCATACATAATGCTAAGTGCAACAACATTTTCATCTCGCTGTGTTGTACCACATACCCATCAGAGACTAAGAAAGTCATTTTGCAGTGGTTTGTTATGAGCAAAGACACCTTTTCCTCTCTCTAGGATCTACATTCTACGTATTGGTAGAAAGGAGTTGAACATATAGTGTGTGTGTGTGTGTGTGTGTGTGTGTGTGTGTGTGTGTGTGTGTGTGTGTGTGTGTGTGTGTGTGTGTGTATTTAAAAGACAGTATCTCAATATGCAACCCCGGCTGGCTTGGCACTTACAATGTAGACCAGGCTTGCTGGCCTGGAACTCATAGAGACCCACGAGTATCTGCTTCCTAAGTACTGAAATGAAAGGTGCGAGTCATCATGCCAAGCATTTACTGAGAAAAATCAGCATATATTTCAGGATGGCCTTGAACTTGCTCTGTAACTGAGGATGATCTTGAACTTCTGGTCCTCCTACTTTTCCTCCCTGGGTGTTGGGATTACAGATATATGCCACCTTGCTCTATTTTTGTATTGTTGGGGATGGAGCCAGTGCTCTATTTTCCCAGCCTGATACTCAAATGCATTCATGTACAAGTCGTGAACATTAATCTGCTGGTGCGTCCAGTCTCACCTTGCAAGCTTCTATTCTAGCTGCATATTGTAGTCTAACTAGAACTAAACAACCTCTATGTGGCATGATGGGAGAGAGAAAAAGAGAAGAGAAAGAAAGTGCTGCCAGCTAGCTGGTGTGGGAAAGCAGGGGCTGGGAAATGGCAGGAAGGGACTGAAATGAGAGTTACAGAAATGTGCCACCACTCACTTCTGGATGGGAATGTGACTCCGCTTCCTATTAGTTGGCTTCTGATTCTCTATTAAAATTGTTATGTCCTGGGTGATATAACATAACAGATGGCTGCAGTTAGTTGTTTTTTACTCTTTTGGCTTTTTGGGGAGCCTGCCACCCAGCTCCCAAATAAATCACACACGGAGACTTATTCTTCCTTATAAATGCCCGGCCTTAGCTTGGCTTATTTCTAGCCAGCTTTGCTTAAATTATACCATCTACCTTTTTCCTCTGGCCTTTTACCTTTCTCTATTTCTGTACTTGTTTTCTTTCCTTCTTACTCCATGTCTGGCTGTGTGGCTGTGTGTCTGGCCCCTTCTTTTCTCGCTCCTTCACCCCCTCCTCCCAGATTTCTTCTTCTATTTATTCTCTCTGCCTGCCAGCCCTGCCTATCCTTTCTCCTGCCTCACTATTGACCATTCAGCTCCTTATTAGACCAATCAGGTGTTTTAGACAAAGACCCACAGTTTCACAGTTAAACAAATGAAACGTAAAAGAATGCAACACACCCTTGCATCATTAAACAAATGTTCCACAGCATAAACAACGGTAACACGTCTTTAACTAATATTCCACAGCACATAGCAGTTAACTGCAGGCATTATGAGAGACAGCTCAGTAATCCTCCTCTCATCTCCCCATGTCTTCCTCTTCACCTTTTTGTTTTCCTCTTCTCTTCTTCATTTTCCCTCTTCCTTTCCTCTCCTGTATCTCCCTTTCTCCTTTCCTTCTTGTCCTCCCTCTCTTTCTTTTCCTCCTCCTCTCCCTCTCTCCTTCTCCTTCTTATTCCCTTTCTTCATCTACTCTTCCTGTTCTCTTTTTCTTCTTCCTCTTGGTCTTCATCTTCTTCGCTCTTTTCCCTCCAGTTTACCCCTTCTCCTCTTCTCTTCCTGATCTTCCTCCTTTCTATCCTTCTCTTCATTCTTGCTTTCTGCTTTTATCTTATTCTCCTTTCCTCCTCTCCTTGTCCTGCTCCTCCAATAGTCTTTTCCTAGACACCTTTCTTCCCCCTTAACTACAGACCTGACCCACTATCATCTTTAGCAATAAGCAATCTGTTATTGGTGGAATTGTACCCTCCCAAATTCTAACCTCTAGTATCTCACAACATGACCAAATTTGAAGAGATGGTTGTAGAAGCAAATGAATAAAAATGAGGTCCTTGGGATAGCCCTAATACAGTCTAATTGGTATCCTAACAAGAAGGAAGTATTTGGCCGGTGTGATGGCATACACATGTAATATCTGTTCTTGAGCGGTGGGTGGGGTGAGGTATGAGGATTACCAGTTGGAGGCCAGTCTGGATAAGAATCTGCCTGAAACAAAGACAAAGAAAAAATCCAAACAAGCAAAAAAGAAGGCATAGGACACAGTCTTATACAGAGGGAATACTGTGTGAAGACACACAGAAGGTACCCATGGGCAAGCTACTGTGAAAGCCAATCCTTCCATCCCTGGCTCTTCCAGCCTGCAGAACTGCGGGAAAATACACTCAGTTCTTTGAGGCCTGCAATCTGTGTTACTTTCTTATTCTTAACAAACTCATAAAAGCTCAAACCTAACTATGTCTCCTACTTTTCAGTCGACGACACTTCCATTTGCCCTTCACACAGGAAAAGTCCCTTTAAAGCCCCTATCATATTTCCTTGCTTGTCTTCCCTCCTTTTTGTTTTATTTTTTGAGACGGTTTCTGTGTGTCACATTTCTGGCTGTCCTGGAACTCTCTGTAGACCAGACTGGCCTTGAGCTCACAGAGATCCTCCTGCCTCTGCCTCCTGGGTGCTGGGATTAAAGGTGTGTGCCACCACTGCCCGGCTTGGACTTCCCTTCTTAATGGAACTATAAATTCTGGGACTACAGGTGTGTGTCACCACGCCTGAGGTACTATCACTTCTGAAAGTGTATTTTGGCTCTTTGTGTCTTCCTTTCTTCATTATTACTGTAGTACCATAAAAATAAGAGCCTTAACAAACATTGATCTAATATCCAAATAGCTTCATAAAAGCTGAATTCCCCTAAAGTGTCCTCAAACTTCAACCTCTTAGTTGTCTGTTTGTCTGGTTGTTTTTAGATTTTTAAAAATGTGTATTTTTTAAAAAATTTTTTAAATCTGTATTTTTAAAATGTACTTTGCCTGCATGTGTGTTTGTATACCATATGACTGCAATGCCTGAGGAGGCCAGAAGAGGGCACCGAATCTCCTGGAGCTGGAACTATAGACAGCTGTGATCCATCATGGAGGTGCTAGGAACTGAACCTAGACCATCTGACAAAACACAAATGCTCTTAATCTCTGAGCCATATCTCCATCTCTGTTTGTTCTTTTGTTTGAGAGGATCTCACGTAGCTCAGACTGGTCCCAAACTTGCGGATGACCTTGAACTTTTGATTCATCTGCCTCCATATCTCAAGGGCTGTAATTTCAGGTATATTCCACCATGTCTGATTCATGGGGTCTGTAGGGACTGAACCCAGGGCTTTGTTTTTAGCCGACAATCACCTGAGCTACAGCTTCACCCTTCAGCTCTGTTTTTGCTGTTTATTTGTTATGTGTTCTTTGAGACAGGATCTCCTGCAGCTCAACTTGGTTACCTGTTAGATACATTGTCAAGGGTGACCTTGAAGTTTTGATCCTCTTACCCCCACCTTCTGAGTGCTAGATTTACGAACCTATACCACCATGCCTTGCACCAGTTCAGTTCTTTGTAAATATTTGGTACTTATGGCCTTACTTGTCGTGGAAAATTCCTTTACACTGTGTGAAGATGTGTCACTGTGACTGGTTTAATAAAGAGCGGGATGACCATTATTAGCTAGGCAGGAAGAGGTTAGGCAGGACTTCTGAGGGCAGAGAGCTCTGGGATGAAGAAAGGAGGAATTGCAAGCCGGATTCAGGAAGAGAAAGACAAATAGGAGGAGAGGTAGAAGCCAGGAGTCATGTGGCAACATGTAGATAATAGAAACGGGTTCTTTTAAGTTGTAAGAGCAAGTAGGACAAGCCTAAGGTCAGCCTCTAGCTTCATTATTTTGTGAGCTGGTGGCCCCCCCAAAATCCGTCTACACTTAGTGGTTGTGATCTCCACATTTAGGAAAAAGCTAGGCTGCCCATGTCCTGTGCTGACTTGCAGTTTGGCAGAGACATGCATTTGAACTTCATTCCCCATCAGACTGATATGTAGAGGAAGACACCTGGGGACCTAGTCATGTGGAGCTTAGCTAACCGCACAGCTTTTATAGCTTTGAGCAGGAACTCTTATGAAGTTAGAACAACGTCATCTCCTGCGCCCAGGCTTTTTTTTTTTTTTTCCTGTATTACGAACTGAAAAGAAAAGCAGTTGCTAGTGCTGGCAATGGAAGTAAGCAGAAATGGTAGGTAGGATACTAAGAAGGTCATGATTCTGTTGCAGAACACAAGCTTCATGAAGGAAGTCACATACTACAGTTATCTCTTGTAACATGAATTCTAGTTGTTCTTATTAAAAACCCAGAATCAGATATAGGGGTTAATGCTGAAGATCAGAGAAGCAGTGCAGCCAGCCCCCAGAGAGACCTTTTCCCTCTACCGATGCTCAGACTGAAGGGGCCATCAGACTGCTTCCTTAGATTTTATCTTCTGACTGCGGGGCAATCCTCAGACTCCATCTGTCGCCACCAAACCTCAGACTACACTGCTCTCCTGTCTCCTTCCGCCTTATATCCTCTCTCTGCCCAGCCATATGGCTCCATATCCACCTCCCTAGTGCTGGGATTAAAGGCATGGGATCCCAAGTGCTGGGATCACCTTTGTGTGAGCTCTGTTTCTCTTTTAAACTGCATCAATTTCATGAAGCTCACGGTGGCCTTGAACTAACAGAGATTCCTCTGCCTCTGTCTCCGAGTCCTGGGATTAAAAGTGTGTGTCACTACTCCCTGGCCTCTAGTGTCTTAACTATGCACTCTGATCTTCAGGCAAGCTTTATTTGTTAAAACATAAACAAAATGCCACTATAATCTGGCAATCTCAGGAGCCCCCTGAACAGCGATAGAGATGAAAAACCGAGTTTGCATCTTGTTTCCCAAAGGTTCTTGCTCTGGAATGGGCAAAACCTGTCTCTATTGTGCATCTCCCAGCATCCCCCAGCATGCGCCATTTGTCAAGTACAATAACAAGCATTTGCTTCATGTAAGAAAAGGAAGAGGCACCAAGTTTGCCTCTTCTCTACATCTTGGAACAGTAGGTTTCCCTTTTATGGAGATGAGGGTGAACCTAGCAATTTTTGTGTCTTGCCAAACCTGTTAAAATAGGAATCTCCCTGTAAAGGGTGTGTGTGAAAGTTCCACAAATGCCAAAGAAAGATTTAGGTCAGGTGGACGTGGACTTTAATGATCAGCTATACACATCTTCAGCCTTTTGTGAACTCCCCAGGCTGCCAGCCCCAGGTAACCACTCTATTGTTGGAGGGCGGTAGAAAGGCCCTTTTCCCTGAGAAATTAGAATCAGAAGTGCCACTTGTCTGAAACTTCTAGCCTAAAAGCCGAGATCCTGGCACAAAGCCAAGAAGGGCCATCTTTTTAGTCTATTTTTAGAGTGCTTGAACACGGAAGCATGCTGTGTTGTAAGCTTAATGTTCGGGGTTCTCATAAGACAATATTTTTGAAAGGAGGATAAATAATTGATACTTGACTTTATTTGAATGGTATCTTTGTGGAAATCTCTAAGGTCCCTTTCTGTCCTTAGATCTTGTGGTTTTACATCTGAAAAAAATTGTTTATTGTATAATATGTTTAATTGTTTTTAAATATTTAATTCTTTGTTTAAGTGTATGTTCAGATGTCAGCTTGTGTAGGACAGCTTTGGGAGTCTGTGCTTTCCTGTAACCATGTGGGTTTTGGAGATCAAACTGGGGTTAACTGGCCTGGCAGCGAGAAGCATCTTTACCTTCTGCCTCATCCTTATCCCCTTTTGAAATAGTATAAAGAGTATCTCATGTAGCCTAAGCTGTCCTTAAACTTGCTACAGAGTAAGGATGACCTTGAACTCCTGAGCCTCCCATTTCCATCCTCCATGATAGTTAATTGCCAGCTGCCCTATGAGTGTTATATGTGCACATGCTCTGTGTGTGTGCACGAGTATGTGCTGGTATGAATGCACATATGTGCATGTGTGTATGGAGGCCTGAGGTTGATATAGAATGTCTTACTTAATGCTCTCCACCATTTCTTTGACACAGGGTTTCTTCTCACTGAACCTGGATCACACAGATTCAGCAATTCAAAGTGGCCAGTGAGTTCCAGAGATCTTCCTGTCTGGCTCCGGCTTCCCAGTGTTCGGAATAGAGGCACACGCTACTATGACTGGCTTGTGCGTGCATATTGAGTGTGGACTCAGGTCCCCACATGTGCACGGCAAACACTACCACCTGCGCCAGCTTCCAATCCCCCTTTGGAGAATTTTTAATGATCAACTGATCTATATTATAAGAAACATAAAAGCAATCTGGAATACTTCAGTATCTATCACAGGGTCTATCAGGAAGTTCGACCTGTAGAATTTTACCTATACAATCCCCTTGTTGCTATATTAAGGAAAATGAAGCTGGGTATAGTTGTATATGCCTTTAACTCTGGCACTCTGGAGGCTAAGCCAAGAAGACTCCCACGAGTTCAGTCTGGCCTTCATTACATAGAGAGTACCAGGTTAGCCAGGACTACATAGGGTGACTGTCTCAACATCCCCCAACAAAGGAAAAAAACAAGGTAAATGAAGCTAGGGGTACATAGCATTCTTAGATAAGCAATAACAAAGGGAGTTTCTGGAGACTCACCCTTCGAGATGTGCTAAGGTGACACCTGGCTGAAAATCAAGAATGCTAGGGAGTATCTCCTAGTCATGTAAAGATATAAGGATTTCTAATAAATATAAATACATGAGTATTATGTTGAGTGTTCACTGTCAACTTGACCGAATATAGAATAATTTGAAAGATGAACCTCTGATTAATATATTAATTGATATGGGAAGAGCTATCTTAACTGTGGGCAGGACGTTTCCCTGATACGAAGTGTATAGAAATGAGAAAGGGCACTTAGCAGAAATTTGTATTCATTTGTCCCTGACTGTAAACACAAAAGCAAGAAGTGATGAAGGACAAAATACTGTGTTTTATATACCAAAAAACTAAAAATATTTTTCAATCTGCAAAGGAATCAAGAAAATGATTCTATTTGCAATGGTTAAAAAATATTCACTAACAGCTGCAAAACAATAGTGAAAGGCATTAAAGATGAAAATAAATAGGAAGGTACTGGGGAGATGGCTCAGTAGATAAACCACTTGCTTTACAAGTGTGAAGACAGGAATTTGGATCCCCAGAACCCACATAAATGCTAGACGAGCATGACGAGTCACTCATAATTCCAGTGTTTAAAGGGCAGACAGGAGATCCCAGAGGAAGCCTGTTAGAGAGACAAGTCATATCAGTGAATTATGTGTTCAACTAAGAAACTCTGACTTGATGGAGAATGTGGAGAACAACCAAGGAGGACTCCCGGTGTCAACTTTGGGCCTCCGCATGCACATATAGCACACATGTGCGCATACACCTGCATCCACACTAACATGCACCCTCTCGTGGCTGCATGCTTCACACATGTACCTTTGAGAAAAATAATAAAATAAAAAAGTAAATAAGATAAATGGGAAGCCTGGTCCAGTGGGGCATACCTGCAGCCCCTTTATTCAGAGGACTGAGGCAAGAGGATCTCAAATTTGAGACTAGCCTCTCTCAAAATGTCCCATGTGTGTGTGTGTGTGTGTGTGTGTGTGTGTGTGTGTGTGTTTTAAACCATAAAAATAATGAAATCTTGTCATTTGGTGGAGACTGGAGATTATTATCTTAAGCCAGGCAAATACCATATGACCACACTCATATGTGACATCTAATAAAACTGATGTTGCAGAATTTGAGAGTAAAAGGGACTGGGGATGTAGCTCACTTAGTAAAGTGTCTTCCTAGTATAAATGAAATCCTGGGCTCTATCCACAGCACCTCAACAAACGGGGATGGTGGCGCAATTCTTTAATACCAGCACTCTGGAGGTGGAGGCAGGAGGATCAGACATTGAAGGTCTTCTCTGGCTACACAGCGAGCATCAGGCCAGCCTGGAACATATGACATTTGTGTCTAGACAACAATGACTGCAACAAAGTTGAGGAATAACAGAGCTTACCAGAAATGGGGATAGTAGGAGGAGGGTGGAATAGGGAAAGCTCAATTAATGAATGCTAAATTATAGTTCGAATAAAAGGCCTGCTGTTCTACTGCAAAGTAGAGTGACCATAGATAACAACTATCTACTTTATATTAAAAAAAAACAGAAAAAAGTCTTTTGAATTTCAGCTTTTCACCACAAAAGGATAATAAATGTTTATATTTGAGAAGAGAAGAAAGTTACATTTGTCTTTAAACATTATCTTTAAAATGTTTTCAGCCTTTTGAGATAGGGTCTCGCTATGAAGACAGGATGGCCTTGAATTTGCACCAAACCTTCTTTGTTACTCTCCTGAGTGCTGGGGATTCCAATCCTTCTGCTCTAAGCCATGCTCAGCAGAAGGCTATAGCTCTATTGATTTACATACTACACAGTGTATCCATGTATGTCATTACCCATAGTGTTCTATTAACGTGTGCCAATTTTATTTCATATATTAACATACAGGCTTGTTAGTTTTGGTCAACTTACAGTCACTTGGGAAGAGGGGACTTCATTTGAGAAAAAGCCTCAATCAGACTGGACTGTGAGGAAGTCTGTGGGGGCATTTGCATGATTGGTGATTGATGTGGGAGGGCTTAGGCCACTGTGGGTGGAGCCATCCCTAGGCAGGTGGTCCAGCAGTGTATGTGAAAGCAAACTGTGTAAGCCATGGGGAGCAAGCCAGTAAGCAGCTTTATTATCTCTCCTTCAATTCTGGCCTCCAGGTTCCTGCCCTGCTGGAGTTTCTGATTTGGCATGCCTTCATGGATTATAAACCGTAAGCAGAAATAAACCGTTTCCTTCCCAAGTTGCTTTTGCTCACAGTTTGTATCACAGCAAGAGAGAAGCAAACTAAGACAACTAGAATTAAAGACAATCCCAAAACTTACCAGTCTTTTTTTAAGCAAATAGAAAAATTCATCCAATACCTTATTTGAAATTTCAAGGAACTCTAAATAGCCAAAATAATCATGAAAAATAACAGAATTGGAGGATTCCAAAATTTCTTAACGTGTCTGTGTGTGTGTGTTATGTGTACACCTATGCCATGGCATGCATATGGGGCTTAGAGGACAACTTGCAGAATATGTCCTTCTCTTCCACATTCTGGGGTTTGGGAAATGGACTCAGGTTGTCAGGCTTGGCGGCAAGCACCCTTGCCCACTGAGCCGTCTCGCTGGCCCCATGTTTTTCAGCTTCAGAACTAACTATAGAGTTAATGAAAGCAAAATGTGTGTTCCTGGAGTGAATATAGATACAGAGATCAGTGCAGTGGGATCAGGTTCTCAGAAATATTCCCTCACATATTTATTTATTTTGACAAAGGTACCAAGAGCATTTAGTGGAAAAAGATAAATGGTTCTGGGAAAGCAGACTATCCTCTGGTTTAAAAAAAAATGCAATTGAACCCATCCTTTTCATCTTGTTATTTGTATCTGAAGTGCTCCCACCGGTTCTTGTTTTCCACACCTGTTCCTGGTTGGTGGTACTGCTTTGGTAGGCTCTGGATAGTCTAGGAGGCTGGACCAAGCAGGAGAGAGTAGGTCATTGAGGATGGGCCCTTGGAGATGTATTATCTCAACTGCTCATCTCTCCTTGCCTCCTAGTTCACTGCCAGGTGAATAAGCTGCTGCCACATGCTCCCATATCCTCAGTCACGTCACTTTGTCTTTGCTGCCATGATCATGTGTGGCCCTTGGAGACAGTAAGTCAAGTCTTTCTTAAGTTGCTTCTATCAGGTTTCTTTGTTTGGTTTGGTTTTGGTTTTTTGAGACAGGGTTTCTCTGGGTAGCCCTGGCTGCCCTGGAACTCTCTCTGTAAATCATGCTGGCCTCAAACTCACAGAGACCTGCCTGCCTCTGCCTCCTGAGTGCTGTGATTAAAGGCGGGCGCCACCACTGCCTGGCCATTCTGCTAGGCCTTTTGTCACAGCGAGGAGAAATGTAACTAATACACACTATATACAAAAATTGCAATGAATCAAAGGCCTAAATGTAAGAGCTATGATCAGTGCTTGTTGCAAATATGGCCCATCCCTTGAAAAAGTTCCAGCCCCCTTTCTCTAGAATGACTACGCAGGAACTCCAAAATCATGTAAGTTTGCAGGCACGCAAAATAGGCTAGTGCTTCCTATGGCTATGCAGAGAGCATGGGTGCATTGGTTTCGGTTTGCAATTCTGTCTGGGATTGGTTTGGTCTTACTCAATGTGTGAAACTTGAGCTGGCTTTCTGACATTCCTGGACCAATGATGGTGTGTAAGATGATCTTCCTACCCCTTCCCAGGATTTTCTGCCTTTTGTGTAGAGGAGGTTTTCAAAAGACTTATCTTAAGATATAGTCACAGGGGAATGACCATTATTACATACTGCCTTGCTAAAATTGCCAGTGCCCCTGTTTTTCTTTTCAGTAAAGCTGCAGAGCCCCTGAGTCTTCTCTTCCTATAGCCCTCTCAGCTGTGAAGCCAGCCTTGTCTTCCAGGAAAGCTGCCTTTCTATAACTCTTCTGCAGAGACAAGTGGCTCTGTGAGAACAGGTCTCTGCAATGTGATTCTGAGTGTGTAAAAGGTCTCCTTCCCAAATGTCTAAATGCAGCAAGTCTTGACTCTGAGTTCCTTCCTGGTCTTTCCATACTAGTTCTTAACCTGCTGTGGTTGATCCTAAGGAAGCCTTTGAAATGGAACTGAGCCTTTGAAAGTGGAACTGAGCCATTGAAGTGGCCAGGTGGTCTTTGAAAGGGCCAGGTTTATAAAAGATTTGGTTGTGTTATTATGTAGCACACATTCTTTTGGGCCACCAAACAGCTCCCAAACCATGACACGGAGACTTATTGCTAGCTATGAATGCTCACCCTTAATTTGTGCTCATTTCTAGCTACTCCTTATAGCCTCAGTTAACCTGTTCCTCTTTATCTACATTTTGCCTTGGGACTTTTACCTTTCTTTCCTTCTGTATGTCCTACTTTCCTGATTCGTCCGTGTCTGGCTGGCACAGGGTGTATTCCTCTCTTTCTCACTCACTCTCTCTTCTCTCATTCTCTCGACTCTTGTTCTCTACCCAAGCCTAGGTTCCTCCTCCTACTTATTCTCTCTGCCCACCAGCCCTGTCTATCTGTCCTCTGCCTAGCTATTGGTTGTTCTGCTTTTGTTAGACCAATCAGGTGCTTTAGGCAGGCAAGGTAAAAGAGCAGCACATCTTTACATAATTAAGCAAATGCAGCATAAACCAGTGTAACACATCTTTACATAGTTAGACAAATGCAGCATAAACAAATGCAACACATCTTTACATAGTTAAAGTAATATTCCACAAAACAGTTACACACAAATTTCAGCATGTAGTGATTCTAAAGGCACAGTTCTTTCCATTGCAGCTTATAGCAAATGCCTGTAATCAGAACACTTGGGAGGCTGAGGCAGGAGGATCAGAAATTCCAAGTTATTCTCAGGTACATAATGAGTTTGAGATCAGCCTTGGTTATATGAGAACATGTTTCAAAGGAAATAAAAGAATGTGAAGTTTTAGAAGTGCTGCACTTAGTAAACTATGTGGGCTGCTAAAACATATACACATGAGTAACACCGAATGAGCAAAGCAGTTGTATTTATAAATTTATATATAGATAGATAATATATGTTATAGATACAAAATAAGAGGCTTTGAATTTGAGAGGGAATAGGGGAGGGGAACACAGGAAAAGCTGGAGGGAGGAGAGAGAGGCAGAAATTATGTAAATACAGTATTCATACATAAAAATTAAAAAAAAATTCAGAAGTAGACTTTAAAGAAATAGGCCGGGCGGTGGTGGCGCACGCCTTTAATCCCAGCACTCGGGAGGCAGAGGCAGGCGGATCTCTGTGAGTTCGAGACCAGCCTGGTCTACAAGAGCTAGTTCCAGGACAGGCTCCAAAGCTACAGAGAAACCCTGTCTCAAAAAAACAAAACAAAAAAGAAGAAATATAGTTCAAGGCCAGTCTGGTCTATAAAGCAAGTTCCAGGACAGCCATGGCTACACAAAGAAACCTTGTCTCAAGAAATAAAAAAAGAAATATATTTAAAAATCTCAAAAGTATAAAAATTCATGTGTATAATATATCTAGATATTAGAATGCATATTTTTAACATCAAAGTTTAAAGTTCCTTTGTCCATAGCAAAAATTTCTACTTGTGTTCATGCAGTTCATGTAATTTGCTTCTCTCATATGTACAGTGACCTATTTTATGTATAATCATATATATAAATAACTATGATGACAATACTGACTTTTATTACTTCTTTATGATACCTAAAATTATTTTATTATGGAAAAATTATTTCACAAAACACTATTTTTATAAGATTTCTAAATTTCTAAATTCTATATTCTTTGTAGTCTATATAAAAATGGGATTCCCTTATTTCAATAAATTATTTTGATGTAATTCAAAAGTATGCCAAATCTAATTATATTATACTTTAAGTTCTATATTTGTTCTATATTCTGTAGTTGATGCTCCAAAGATCACACATGGAATAATTTAGAAAAACATAAAATGCAAAAACATGTTAACTAATTATGAGCAAATTAGTTATATTAAATAGAGTCCCTAATCATGTCAATTTTCATGAAATTCTGTACAAGGAGCCAGAAAATTTGGATTTAAGCCAAATAACCACAGAAGTGTGAGTTTGCACAATTTTTGCATATCTTTTTACATGAAGATATGTATACTAACATGAGCAAGAACCCTGTGAAGTTAAAATGAGAATTAAATATGGCATTATATGTAAAGGCATATAAACAATGCCTAGAATAAACATATCAAATACATGCTTCAGCTGTGTGGTGGTGGTCCACACATCTTTAATCTCAGTGCTCAGAAGGCAGAAGCAGGCAGATCTCTGTGAGTTCAAGGCCAGCCTGGTCTACAAGAGCTAGTTCCAGGACAGGCTTCAAAAAGCTACAGAGAAACCCTGTCTCGAAAACAAAAGAAAACAGGAAAATACGTGCCTCTAAAAAGAAAGATGTGGGATAAAGCACCTCAGAAGGACAGGCAGATCACAATGGCCTTTTCCTTACTATGATAGAACATTTCACACAGACTGGGAATAGGGTGAGGCAAATGAGATGTTCAACTTGCAAGCCCATGAGCCATTATTTGGTTTTTGTCCAAGGCCTTATCCTGCTGTGGTACTATGGTCTTGAAAAGTGGGTTTCTCAGGCTAGAAAGAGTCCAAACACCCTTGATGCCTAGGAAAGACCTTGGATAGTCTCATCTTTTGTCTCTGGCTGACCTTGAGGCAGAATTGTAAACTGTGCCCAAGCACTAAAGGTATCCCTCAACACAGTAAAATGCATGATAGCCTGAGAGCTTTACTAGTCGAAGGTATTAAACATTAGCTGACTATGAGACTAAGCAGACAGAAACTTGAGTGGCCTCACACAATGAAGATTACTGATTTAACAGATTTCATTTTGCAAAGCCATTAAACAAACAAACAGCAGCAACAACAAATAAGAAAAAATACAAACAATAATTAGCCCCATAGGTGGATTGGATTCCCAGAGTTATCATGTTATATTATTTAAAGCATCCAGTCATCAATACAAGGTTAGGAGGTACACAAAGAAACAGAAAAAATATCGTCCTTGCTTATGAAAAAGGACTATTAAGTGAAATCACCAGAGTTCTGGGAAATGAAATCCATTCAAAAAAAGAAAGAAAGAAAAAACGTTGTGAGTCTGACAGGATGGCTCAGTGGTTAAACACATGTATTGCTCTTCTAGAGGCCCCAAGTTCAGTTTTCAGTACTCACACGGGGTGCCTCACAATGGCCTGGAGGACTGTAATTCCAGATCCAGGGAATTGGACACTTTCTTCCTGACATCATGGGCAACTACACTCATGTGAGCATACCCCAAACAGACACTGTGCTGCCCAGATGCACATTCATACACATCATTACAAATAAAATAAATCTTTTTAAAAAGTGGTGCGGGAGAATTGTCTGTATGCTATCAATCATGATTTAAATAAACACTGATTGGCCATTAGCCAGGCAGGAAGTATAGGCAGGAAAACCAGACAGGAAGTAGAGGTGGGGCAATGAGAACAGGAGTATTCTGGGAAGAAGGAAGTTCTTTCCCAGTCCTGCCCAGACCACGGAAGAAGAAGGATGTGACCTGCCCTGCTGAAAAAGGTACTGAGCCATGTGGCTAACATAGATAAGAATAATGGGTTAATATAAGCTACAAGAGCTAATAAGAAGCCTGAGTTAATGGGCCAATCAGTTTATCATTAATGTAGACTCTCTATGTGATTTTCTTTGGGGCTAAACAGCTGCAGGAACTGGGCAGAACAGAAACCCTCACAAGCAGGCCCTTCATGCTACAAAAAAGAATTACTTTTCTAAATAGTAATAAGCAATCTTAAAAATAATAAAATCTGTCATTGTTCTACATACAAACAATACTAAGCAGACCCATCAGGTTGTACTTATGTGTTTATTTGTACATATATTCCTATAACAATAATAATTAAAGAAAAACAAATCATAAATTTAAGAGGGAGTGGGAATGTGACATAGAAGGGATTGTAAAGAGGGGGAAATGATATAATTATATTTTAATTAACAGCGAAGTATCTTAAAATTTAAATAAAAATAAAAAATAGTGCTTATAGCATTAAAAGAATACAATTCACAAAAACAAAAGCAGCATATGAGCTTGAAATTTTACACTGAAAAAGTGCAAGACATTGTTACATGAAATTAAAGAAGCCCTTAATGAAATTTGATATACCCTGTGTTCACGTATTGGAATACTTAATATTGTTATATTAGCAATACTCAGAAAAATGAGTCTACTAAAAGATCCACTAGCTTTAGTCTTAGAAGTAAAAAGCTGATTCTAATTTTCATGTGACAATGCGAAGGACTTAGACTGATGAAAAGGTGTATTAATGCAGCAGCCACTAATTAAATCGGTTTGGATGTTCCTCAAAAGATTAAAGATAGAACTACCATGTGAGCTAGCTATAGCATTCCTGGGATTTTATATGATGTCTAAGACACAGAACCACTGTAGACGTCCATTAACATGTGGACAGATAAGGTAATTATGCTATTCATAATGGAGTATTATTCATCCATTAAAAAGATTGAAATGATTTTAATACATAAAAATGGATGGAAGTAGAAACCATCATTTAAAGCAAAAGAAGGCAGATTTGAGAAAGATAAATACAATTCTTTCTCTTACATGCAGAATCAACAGGTCCACCTTTGACCTTAACCACCCCATGGCTGCCTCTCCTGCCCATCTCTCACGTAGACACCGTGGCAGGGTGTCACCAGGCTGCCTGACTTGAAATTTTCTTTGTTTTTAGGTCCCTTGAGTTCCTTACTTTCAAACAGATGACATGGCTATTGCACTATAAGATACAGAAAGCAACAAAAGGCAGAAGGAGCCGGTGTTCAAGGCTACATATCAAGTTCAAGGGTAGTCTGGGATACCTGAGACCCTGTCTCAAAAAATAAAAAGTAATCTCTTTTACAGAATTGAACTGAACAAAAGCAAACATTTGAGCAACTTTATCCAAGTCTGGGCTGGACCAGAATGGAAAAGGGGGCCAAACTAGAGCAAGTAAAGCAAGTCACACAGGAGCAGGGACAGACCCTGTCCTTAGTTAGCTTTTTTTCAAGAGGAAGACAACAGATTTAATGAATATACTGCAAGAGCAGAGAACTGGCAGCAACAAGACTACCTTGATATTCCATTCTTTCATTATGGACATTTGGCATTAATTTTGATATCTTAGTAACATTGTCTTCAAATGTGACGTGTCTTAAGTTCTGAGGCTGCCAGTCCCCTTACCGATTTTGTACCCATGATGAATGCCTCACTTACCCCACTTTAATTTTGGTCCTATTAAAGTCTTCCAAGTACAGTCACCTCCTGCTCAATAGCATAGCTTTTTTTTTTCGTTTTGTTTTGCTTTGTTTTGTTTTGAGACAGGGTTTCTCTGTAGCTTTGGAGCCTGTCCTGGAACTAGCTCTTGTAGACCAGGTTGGTCTTGAACTCACAGAGATCCCTGCCTCTGCCTCCTGAGTGCTGGGATTAAAGGTGTGCGCCACCACCGCCCCAGCTAATGGCATAGCTTTTAAAAACGTTGGTTTTACGAAACATTGGCGGACCTCAAACTTATTTATGTAGCCAAGAATGAGCTGGAACTTCTCATCCTTCTGTCCCTATCTCCTGATGCTGGGATTACAAGCACAAAAATACATTTGGTGCTGGGAATCAAAATTAGGGTTTCACACATGCTAGGCAACCACACCATCAACTGAACTACATGCCCCTGAACTCTAATTCTAAATGTATTTCAAGGCGTTATATTCTCAAAAAGTTATCAGGAAAAAGGGAAACATGGTGGCAGTAGCAAAGTTCTTCTCATCTGCAGAATCCAGTCATGGGATTAGATGACATCTTAACATCTTCTTCGGCAGGGTCACTAGTTCCAGTGCTCATGGATGCAGGAGACTCTGCAATAAATTGAGTGGACCTAACACTAATACCCACATTCCAGTAATGTCAGTGGTCCCTGCTTAGCATTTTCAAAAGTGGTTTCTATTCCTTTGCCTTTTGAATGGTTATACACTGTCTTTGAAAGCCAGGGACCTTCCCGGGAATTGTCTTCAGTAACATTCTATAGGCAGGAAAACTGAAACCTCAAATGGAGCTGGTGGCCATTCTGTCATGACCCAAAGCTGGAGCAACAAGCAAGGTCTCTGAACTTCCAGGTTAGTACTTATGTCATGCTGCCTGTCTTCTGGACTCTTTGTCCAGCCTCTTCAAAGACTGTTTCATTCAAGAAAACTTGGTCAGCAATCACTACTGTCCATTTCCTTCTGCTTTCAATGTTCACAAAGCAGGACATTGAAGGAGTTAAGTTCCTCAGGCCTCAACATAAAAGAGTCTCAGGTTGTCCTCCTATCTCTGGCATCACTAGCTCAGTAAGTTTCCTTTGTCTCTGAGCTTCTGTGTCTATGGTTGTCAATACAGAAATAGTAGGACCTACCTCCCATGGTAGTAGCGAGGCCAAAGCAAGCTAATGTACATGCAGTATTGTGGGCATCACAATAAGATATAACTGTAACTAGGCTGAGTATGTAGCTCAGTTAGTAGAGGGCTTGAATGAAATCCCGGGTTCAATTTCCAGCATCTCATAAAACTGGGTAAGGTGCACACCTGTAATCCTAGCTCTTGGGAGGTGGAAGTAGGAGGATCAAAATGTCAAGGCTATCCCTCAGTTACATGCAGAATCTGAGGGCGATCTCATTGTTCTCTGGAATTTTGGAAGCCTGCTGTTCTGGCTAGTTTATGTTAACTCGATACAAGACGCAGTAATTTTGGAAGAGGGAGTCTCAATTAATAAAAATGCCTCGGGCTGGAGAGATGGCTCAGTGGTTTAGAGCAGTGGCTGTTCTTCCAGAGGTCCTGAGTTCAATTCCCAGCAACCACATGGTGGCTCACAACCATCTGTAATAAGATCTGGCACCCTCTTCTGGTATGCAGGCATACATAGAGGCAGAATGTTGTATACATAATAAATAAATAAATCTT
>PVIU01009754.1:0-41273 GCA_004026605.1 Ondatra zibethicus
TGAGCTGATCGCTGAGTCTAAGGCAAGACATGATTTACCTTTCCCTACAGCTTGAGGAGTTAATTTTTTTTAACCCTTTTAGCTATTACTTTGATAAAACAAAGTCTTTTTTTTAATGTATATGTGAGTGGGTCCTTAGCCTTCAGCAACAAGGTTATGCTTTGCTGGATGTGCATTTTGGGGATGTTGTACATGTGTGCTAATTTGGTCAGTTCTGTGGTGTGGACTTGATGGGAGAAATGGGCAGCTTTTGCTTGGTTTGGTCTCCCCTGGTTCTTGGTTACTTTTATTCTTTGGTAGCCGTGGAAGAGAGAAGAAAATACGTGGCCAGGATTGCTCGAGAGGGCAGCAGAGGGTCTCACCCTGGGCAGCCTGTTCACGTTCTCTTCCTTGCCACACTTCAGGACTGCTGGGGTCCTGGGCAGCACACTCCAGAGCTGCTTGGAAAGTTTGTGCTGGGGTCTCACTGCCCATTTATCAAGCTGGTTTATTCTGCCTGTCTGGAGCCCTGGTTAATAGTGTTTACCGTACGCCTCTGTTCTTCGCTCGCCCTTTCCAGTGTGACTGCTGTTCCTATCACTTAGGTTCACGCTGCTCAGGAGGAACTGTGTATGTTTGGAGACTTGGGGTCACATCACAGCCCTGTGCTTTCTCACAAGTTTTAGACACAGATTCCCTCACCCCTTTGCCTCTTGTCACATGATGAGGGTTAGTAACCAGAGCCTTTGCAGGATTGCATGTGAAAAGTCTTGACCTCAGCTTACTCAAGAGTAAAATTGAATGCTTTTAGCATATGACTTTTTAAAGCATTTTAAGCATTCCTCATCGTTTCTCCATTTTTTTTTTTTTGGTTTTTTGAGACAGGGTTTTTCTGTGGCTTTGGAGCCTGTCCTGGAACTAGCTCTTGTAGACCAGGCTGGTCTCAAACTCACAGAAATCTGCCTGCCTCTGCCTCCCGAGTGCTGGGATTAAAGGTGTGAGCCACCACCGCCTGCTTTTCCGTGGAGGCCTGTGAGGGCAGTCGGAGTGTGGGCAAGGGGAAGAATGGGAATGAACGGGTGTGAAGGAAACCTGGCTTCTGACCACTGCCAAAATGTGCTTCGTGGAATCGTTTTTATCTACTGAGTCTTGACCTAGCTTCTGGTTTTTACAGTCTGTCCACTCTTGAATGACATCCACAGTGATGACAAAGGAAGCCATTGCATCTTTATTTCTGCTACCTGGAACTTGGGCTAATTAGAGCTAGCTTTGTTTGTCTCCCCAGTTGCTTGAGAAATAATAGCATAAGGGATTGTTTTAATTTTGATGTGTTCTGTTTAAATAAAGCACCATGTACAAAAGTGCCGTTTTTTCTTCCCTCCCAGACCCTAGTCTGTTTATTTTCCACTCACGCCCTCCAGAGGCTGAAGCACTGGAGCTGTGGAAGTTTTGCTCTTTAGAACTCCTAATGTTTATTTGTTTTGTTTTTCTTCTTCCTTTTGTGGCTTTTTAGGCACCAGCTCTGTTGTTGGATCCTTACAGAATGTGTTTGTGGGGTTGGTGGCATGGAGTATGAGGAACTGGGCAAAGCTTACTGTCTCTTGCCTCCTGAGGAGCTGTGTGGGTACCTGCTTGCCCACTGGCATGCTAGTCTTTGATGAGGGTTAGTTAGAATTGCTTAGCGGGTACTGGGATGCTAGCTTTATTTGAGTGTTGCACATTCAGAATGTCTTGAGTGTCTCCTCTAAATGCATAGCAGCTTGTCTTCTCAGACCAGAGGACGGCCCAAGGCTGGAAGAAGGAATGTGGGGGCAGCAGTCTGCTCCCGTGCTGACAGCTGAACTGAGGGTCCTGGCTGCCTCTCTTTTGTGAGTTCTCAGATACCTGAGCTGGATCAGCACCACAGAAATGTGCCCGCTGCTATGCGCATAGCTGACCATTATTCCCAATTCTATTGTTGGTGCTGGGCCTTAGCAAAAAAATCCAGCCTCTCATGGGGTTTAGAGAAACGAAGCCTGGCAGTGGCTCCCCTAAGTCATTGTCTAGTCCCCTCCTCTGAGAAATACCGGACTTGTCCCTGCCTATGACATGCAGATCCTAGAGTCACTAGAGACATACATTTAACTGTAGACTTTTAAGGTTATTTTGTCTTCTTCCTCTTTAGCTGGAGGTGGAAGTCAGTTTGGGGCCTGCTAATGTTTAGAAGATGCAAGCGGGGTTACAATGGTCTTTCTAGCTGCGGTGGCTGTTTGGATCCCTCTGTGCAAGTGTCTGTGGGTACGGTTTCTTCAAGACCTTGGCTCATGCAGCCTTGACAACAGATATAGTACTTGATGAAGTACCAGTAGGCATGGCTCAGGGCAGCATGACTTCTTCAGAGCCCTCTGTCTGTCCTCAGAGGCCGAGAACGTGGCCCTCTGTACTCCCCCACATGTTCATTATCCATACTTAGATTCTATTGTAGACTCTCAGACAGTGGATGACAGGGGTCCTGTGAGGCTGCCAGTACTAGGTTCCTGGGCAGCTGGAACTTAAGCATGCTGTGTTTTCTTCTGTTAAAGCCTACAGTTCACGATCCCAGAGAACCTAGACAACAAACCTGGACCCTAAGAGAGACATCCATGGATCTAATCTACATGGGAAGTAGAAAAAGACAAGCTCTCCTGAGTAAACTGGGAGTGTAGGGGTCATGGGAGAGGGTAAAAGGGAAGTGGGGAGGAAGGGAGGGGAGAGAAGAAAAATATATAGTTCAATAAAAACAATTAAAAAAAAAGCTTACATGTCCAATGTAGGGGATAAAGTGGTTCAAGTGAACTGAATGGAGATAACGGGAGTCATGGCTGTGTTCCCCTGCCGGGAACTTGGTACACCTTAGAGTTCCCTTTGCGGATTCACCAGTTTATTGTCACTGAGGTAGTAAACAGGTCTGAGGGGCTGCATATGTGCCATGGTTCCAGTAAGGCGGGCAGAGCAGGTGAAGAGCTCAGGTGAGCCTCAGGAGGCACCCACATGAGTGTCCTGAGGACACACAGGACAGTCCAGCCAGTTAAGTGACAGAGGCATCATGTAGATGTTGGTGCCTGGGACATCTCAGGACTTTATCATGGGAAACTCTACAAGGCGATAGAATCTTTGTCATATTACAGAGGAGTGGCCTGTTGTGGCAAGATTTATGAGCTGAGTAAGTGGTCAGTATGACGTCAGGGCTTTGGGCCCAGGCCCTTCTTTGGTGGGATGGCGAGACCTTGGGCTTTGTACTTTCAGGGGTTAGTTGGGTCCTGGAAGGGACAACTGGGGAGCAGAGTACACGTCTTCATACATCTGTGCAGAGTAAGGCTGCTTGTGCCGTGTAGATTGGCAATGTTAGAGTCTTTTGGGAAGGCAAGGCAAGCAAAGACTAGGGGAGATAACAGGTTCTCCTTCTGATGCCTTCAGCGGGAGTTACAGGCAGAATACGCGAGAGAAGCCGGCTCTAGCTGAAGAAGGGCAGCCCATTCGCAGGCTGAGCAAGGCCCGAGCACCCACCCTGACATGCATACGTGCCAATTATGCTGTTAGAAGGGTCACGGCTAATGGAGTTATTCTACAACTTGAGCCACAAGCATGCAGGGCCTCTTTGTGCCTGCAGGATTCAGTGGACTGGGCCTGCGCCCTCAGAAGGGGAGAAGTTAGGTTTTCAGAAAGTGTGTTATTTATTGTTCTCCAGTTCACTTAGGGGCACAGTCTCCTCTGGGAGAGCTTGCACCTCAGTGGTTTTGCACATAGCTTGGGGCCCCTGTAAGAACTTCATCACCTATTAAAATGTGAACTTTTCAGGATGGGATAGCAACTCGTCTTTCCATATTATCCTGGGCAGGGTCATGCTCATGGTAGTTTGGAACACATAGTCTTCTGAGAATTTTTTATTTGACTAAATGGATTTTTAGCTTCCTTTAGAAAGAGTAACTTGCCATTCATCTGTCAGTCTCCCCTGATTTCCTTCTTAAATCCTTATGGCAGGCAAGAGCCATGATGTCACAGTTGAGACATGAGTGAACATGGGCAGGGGTCAAATGACTTTCCCAAGAGCATGGGACTGGTCAGTGGTGGACCATGGCAGAAATGTAGCTTTGTCCAACGGCCCAGTCAGCTCTGCTGCACAGAGCCAATCTGACTGATGCTCTCGTCTTCAAGTTCCTTTGCTAGCAAACTGGTGTAGGCCAGTAACACATCAGATGAGAATCTCTCTTCAAAGAAAAGGAGACCCCGCCCCCACCCCCACCCCACTAAGGCTGTTACTGTTTTGTTTTCTTACTAAACTTATGTTTGACTTTATCATTTTTTTTTGGTGTTTACCAAGAGGCAGTGGTGAGCACTGGCACACCTCAGAGAGATGGCAGGCTGGGCCCCAGACTGCTGCAATAAAGCTAATGTTGCAATAAAGTGAGTCACACAAAGCTTCTGATTTCCCAGTGCATATAAAAGTTATGTTTATGCTGCGTTGTAGTTTGTTAAGTATGTACAACGTATATCTGAAAAAGCATATACCTTAATCTAAAATGCTAACAAATGGTGAAGGGTTATCCTCACCGGTAGGAAGACTGGCGCTGCTGGCCTTCTGAGACATGGGGTCACCATGTATGTGAGCTGCAGTAAAATGAAGCTCAGTGAAGAGAGCTATTCTTGACTTAAATGTCTGCCTAGGAGCTGGAGAGATGACTCAGCAGCTAAGAGCACTGACTGCCCTTCCAGAAGACCCAGGTTCAATTCCCAGCAACTGCATGACAGCTCACAGCTGTCTGTAACTCCATTTCCAGGGGATCTGACACACTCACATATACATATATGTAGGCAAAACTCCAATGTACATAAAATAAAAATAAATATATATAAAAAATTCTGTCTAGAGTCTGGTTGGGCATTATTGTCTTACTTCTTTAAGGACCTCCAGGATCCTAGCTGATTCCATCTCTCATATGTTTTGGTCCTGTTCTCACTTGTGTGCATCTGGACACAGCTCTCGGGAGCCTGAGTCTCTGCTGTCTCAGAAGTCACCCATTGTCCCTCTGCAGAGGCTACAGCGGTTGTTCAAATGCTCACAAGTCCCTAAGTTCTAGTAACCCTGAGGTACCACTGACTGTGTTTTTGCTTTTAAATGAGAAACTGAACTCTTGCTAGCTTACAGTTGGGAGTCACTGTCGAGACCAGGAAGCCAGGAGCACTTGGCCTGGAGAAGGGACTGGTGGAAGGGCGAGAAGGTTATGGGAGAAGACATTCTAGGGTGCTCCTCTGCAACCTACCACAAGTTCTTGTGAGCTGCCCAAGCAGCCATTGAATCCTTATTGCCATTTTTTCCAGACGGGATGATGGTGCTGGCCTAGCAGGGTCGTGAAGATCAAATGTACAATGTGAATTTGGTACTCACAGAAGATGTCCCAGCAGAATACATGTCCCCAGAGACTTTTGCCACTTTTAATTCTTTTGTTTGTTTGGGAGCAAGATTATCTTTAGGGTTGTGTGGCATTGAGAGGTTTGTAAAAGCAGGACTCATGTTGCAAAGCATTGGGTCTGAATGGCCAGATTTTTGGCTCAGTGGTAGAGTGCTCGTCTAGAATGGATGAAGCCTTTGAATTAATCCCCCATACTTAAAAACAAAATTGAATGGTCACACTTCCCTTGGGAAAGGACAACTGAGAGAACTTTTCCCAATTTAATTCTGCTCTAAGGGAGGGGAGTAGGGTAGGAAGGAAGCAAATCTCCATTAGAGTACACTAAGCATAATTATTATTAGTCTCCATGGAATATGTGGGGCTATGCATGGTGGGGCACACCTGCAGTCCCAGCACTCACAGTGTGAGGCAGGAAGTTCTTGAGTTGAAAGCCAACCTGGGATGCAGAGTGAGGCCCTGTTGCAACCCTCCAAAGGAATATTAAGTGATAAATAGGATATAACAAGCTTTGAGAAAGCCAAATGCTGGAGTGAAATTCTATTTTATGTAATGATTTCCAGTGACTTACTTTTTTTTTTTTGTCTACTTCTCCCTATGAACGCAGACTGGAAAGGTCTTTCCTCCCCAAGGCTCCTACCCTGCCCCGTTCATGGACTGTAACTAAGCTGTGCACCCAGCTTTGTCATTAGGGCAGGAGGAAGGACTGACCGCCTTCCTTTTTGGGGGGCAGGGATGGGGCCTCACTGTTGTGCAGTCTTGTCTTGAACTTGTAGGTTCAAGTGATCTTTCCACTTTAGTCTCCTGAGTTGCTGGGGCTCTGCACTGCTCTGCACCTGAGCTGTGTCCTCCTGCTTTGGGCTGGAGGACTCCTTTCCTTCCCGTCTTCTGCAAACCAAGAGGATAACTACCCAATAAGCATTTCCTAGTAAGGAATTTGGGATTGTTTTTTTTTTTACAAATGTAAGTTTGTAAATGTTTTTCCTGCGTTTTAAAGAACTTTACAGTATATGATATATGTGGATATATGTGTACATATTCGTGTGTATGGGTAAGGTCATGCATATGCCAGGCATATCTATGGATGTCAGAAGGTCAGAGGACAACCTTCGGTGTTGGTCTTCACCTTTCACTTTGTTTGAAACAAGGTCTGGATGAGGCTGGATTCCTGACTGCAATCCTACCACTCTTGGGGATATTATAAGAGGTTTGCTGGGTCTGCCGGCTGTCAGCCCAGCACCAGTTTCAATGAGAGATCCTGTCTCAAAGGAGTAAGGTGGAGAGTGATAGAATAGAATGCCTAGAACAGAACGGTCTACTGGTTTCTGTACATACATGCACAGGTATATGCGTCTGCACATGTGCACATCTATATACCACACACAACCTACCTCTCTCTCACATACATGCTAAATAAATAAAATTAGTTTTTAAAAGTTTATTTTATACTTTTATAATTATAAACATGATAATATTTATTTTATACAGATATAAAAATTCAGAAAAATATACACAAGGAAATTAAAAAACTCACAGACTTATCAGAACAAAATATCTCTATTAACATTTGAATATGTATAATGTTTTAAAAAAGAGGGATTAGACTGTGTACAAGGTCTTGCATCATATATATTTATTTAATATATATTTAATGCTTTATGAAGTTTGGCTTTTATTGATGTTATCTTTTCACTGAATACATAATTTTCTTTTCATATAGATGTGCCAACTTCAGTTATTATTAGTGTCTTATTGTTTGGTACTTTATGTTGTTGGTAAGAAATACTTTAAGGACCTTCAAGCTATATAAAGGTGCTGGCCAATAAGCCTGGTGCCTGGTGACTTGAGTTTGATCCCCAGGACTCACATTGTGGAAGGAGAGAACCAACTCCATCAAGTTATCCCTCTGACCTTCAACACTGCAACATGGGATGTGTTCCCCTCCCTCTCCCATGTCTATGCATACACATGCAAATGTGCCCATGTGCACACACATGCATACACACATGCACATACTATGTGCATACACACTCTTGAAGGCACACACACCACAAACATTGTGAAGTAATTGCTCAAAGAGGGAAATCTCTGAACTAGTCATTATTTAAAGAAATCTTTCTGTGAAGCCCTGTAGAGAAATAAATCTCTTTGCTTACTGTATGTCATTAGGTTTATGTCTGAGGCCCTTGTAACAAATCTCAAATTAATAATCGGAAAGCACACAAATTTATGTAATATATATATAAGGAATATAATTTTATTATGTCAATTTAAGTACACAACATGGGACCCTCAGGATTGAAAGCATACAGAGGAATACTGTGTGTGTTCTGTGCTAGATTTGATGGTGAAATGGATAGTTGTGGGGAGGTGGGATTGGATGTCATAAACCTGGGGGAGACATAGTAAAGTCTGTACAGATTCTTCCATGTTCAGTATCTTTTTAAATTTCTGTTGTTGAGATAGAATTTCACTGTGTAGCCCTGGCTGTCCTGGAACTCCCTCTGTAGACCAGATAAGCTTGAACTCACAGAGAACCATCCGCCTCTACCTCCCGTGTGCTGGGATTAAAGGTGTGCGCCACTGCGTTAGCTTGTGTGTGCTGTATTTGGCAAATGGACGTAGAGTGAAGTCCGGGTGTAGAGTGAACACATCTAAGTGGGGCCTGGAGATCGGCTTTAGGTCGACAGAACAGGGCGCTGAGACGGGCCTTCTCATTCTACCATCTACCCATGCAGCCAACCATGTACGTTTTTCACCTTATCTCCTATCTCCCTGTCCTCCTGTGTCTCTTACGGAGTGCCCAGGGTTTGGAGTCTTCTCTTTTACTACAGGAGATGGAGAGGGTTTGCCCTATGGGCCTCTATAAGCATCTTGGCATAAGCCTATGTGTTGGCTTCTCATGCCCAGTGCGCTGTGTGCTCAGCTCAACCTGCAGATCTGCAGAACACTGTGTGTGTGTGTGTGGGGGGGCACTGCTTTCAATCCAAGCCTAGCTCCCTTCTCTGTCCATGGCTCGCCGCTGGCTATTTCTGGGACAGAAAGCTCCTGAGGGGCCCTCTGTGCAGGCCTTTGCCTCAGAGAGCACAGGGTAGGCCCTGCAGGGCTTCCAGGCTAGTTAATGGGGGAAAACAAGTCACCCAAACCACTTCCAGCTCTGCATGTGCAGATCCAGCGTTTGAAGCACACCTACATTTACCTGCACCAGCGAGGCAATCGTTTTGCATTTTAATGACAAATCAAGTACGCTAACTTGCATTTGAAACGAAAGTGCCTTAAATGTCTCTGGCTGTCAGAATGAGATGTTAGGCGCTTGATGAAAAGCGAACAAAGAAGACAAAGTATGAAGCCTGGATACAGTGCAAAATGAAATAAAACCTTGTATGGCCTGTCAGGGGTGTCAGTTGATATTCATATCTAAAGCACATTATAGCATTACTTTGCAGCTCACAGCTTACTCATCTGTCTTGTTTAATTCATCACATTCGAGCCCACATCTTTTAAGTCTCGTGTGTCAACAATGGAAGAAATCTGTTAATTGACAAATGAGTGTCACAAATGTGAATTGGTGCCTTTACATCAGCGGCAGGTGTAGTCTCTTTTGTTTTTTGTTGGATCTATTATTGGCATAAGCCAGTGTAAGACATCTGTCTTTGTCGGAATGAGAAATGACAGGCCTTCTTGGCTGTCATTGTCTTAGCGTGTGCTCATTCTGTGAGATACTGTATAAAGATAAAATGTCAGTTAAAAGAATATGAAAAACTATCTGGAGGAAGTCCTTAAATTACTCAGAGAGGGGATCCGGGAATTGGGACTGGAATTGAAATCCGAGTGTTTCACTTTGCATCTATCACACCTATTTAAAAATAAAATTTCCTGAGTAACAGGATGGAGTGATCAAGCGTTTGGAGAAATGTTATGTTGTGCTGGGCTAATTAGCTTGATGAGATTAGGAGAAAATGCTCCCTCTGCAAGACAGGAATTTACTCATTATAAGGTCATCTCTCCGACAAGCACGGGATTGTCTCAATACAAACACTCCAGGTAGGGTCCGGCACTGATTTGCATGGATTTTGAGCTATTGAAATTGGTCCCCTCCAATTTCTTCTTCAGTTGTCTTCCTATCTCAGAGCGACGAGAAGCATAATGGCACGGGAAGCACAGCTGTCGAGTGATGCGGGAGTGAGCAGGAACGAGCTGTGTGTGTCGTCAAGTCCCTGGGGTGCTGGGAGATGCACTCAGGTCTGGGTCCCTGTGGCTCTGCCCGAGGCTCTCCTGAGTGCTGGTGAGAGGAGGTGGCAGGTCTAGGGACGAAGGGCCATTCTTGGACTTCTTTTCTCTCCACTGCAGCAGGAGCTAGACAGCCTGGACATCAGGGACTGTGAGGACAGAGTGGCTTCAGTGAGGCATGTCCCGTGTGTCCTCAGGTCCTGTCTACTGTGTATCTGATGGAGTCGATCTGTGGTTGGCCCACACACTCTTCTTGCCTCACAAGTTCTGACACAGAGTTTACCTGCTGCTGAGCAGATCTAACTTAAGTATCAATGTTCAGTCTGTCCTTCCCATAGCCCATCTGGGGTGCTCCCCAGACACAACACTGTGGCAAGAAAGGGGAAGCTGTGGAGTGGACTGTTCTGGATGACTTCAACATCAAGAAATTACTTCAGGTGGAGTAGATCCCCAACAACTTTTGTTAATCCCGCTGGGACCTGGTGAGTCGTGGAAGAATCCAGGAAGGGAAAGGATGTGGGGGCCTCAAGGCCAGGCTTGCCTGTCCCTTTCTTTCTCATTTCAGTTAGTCATGACTCAGAGCAGGAAGCTGCCTCTTCAAGTCACACAAGCTCACAGTGAACTAGGGAGTAATCGGGATGATGAAGCTGGTATTTTTTTTTCCTGGGGAAAAGCCGTTGTCTTTGGAATGGGAAGCTCATTGTTGTTCTCCATTTCCCCTCCCTCCCGACTGTCTCCTCTTCCTTTCAGATCCTGTGTTTGGTAGATTTCTCCTGGTTGACCCTTAAATACTCTGTTTTGGAGGAGATTTTAATTTTGCTTTTCAAATTAAAACAAGGCTTGCCTGATGGCGTTAAGACAGGCTAGAGAGAAAGAAATGGAAACAGCCCTCTAACAGAGTGTGCATGTGTTGGATCAAAATCTCCTTCTTCACAAACCAGGATGCTTTTTGCTACATTGAGGAGGGCTGTTTTGTTTTATTGGAGAAGCAGGGTACCAGAGCAGGGTGACTAGGTATGTGTGGCTGTACTTAGCTCCTATTCACCTTCTAAAAATGGGCAAGGCATGCATGACTATCCACACACATCTTTAGGCACAGACACAGCCCAGGGCCATGTGCAGACGTCCTTGGCTGAGCATACTGAAGGACACCAGAAGAACATTTTCGAACCCCCTTTCTGTCTTCCATGGCTAGCTGTCGCAGAGGGTCTGAAACAGACACACAATTTACTGGGTAGTGTTTGGAAACCTGTCGGTGGTAACGACTGTAGCTCTGATTTCAATTAACACCCACTAAATCTGGGCAAACTCAGCTCATGTGTAGACCTGTTGAACATGATTTGCAAAAAAAAAAAAAAAAATCTGAAGTGGCCATATTTTAGAAAAAAAAATGGCAGTATATGGCCAAGTGGTTAACCAGTCCCCTCCCTGGCGTGGCATATAGTGGCAGCTCCTCTGTGAAATAGAGGGGCTTTGAGGCTCGTGATTTGGGTTTTTGTAAAACAACCTTTCAATTGTAGAGAGCACAGCTGAAGTTTTAGCGTTCAGCCTGGTTTACTGAAATGCTACCTTGCATCCATAACTCGCCATTTCTCACTCTGTGTTCACCCCCTTTTCTGGCTGTTTGGGTGAAAACAGCTGGGGAAGGGCCACATTTTATGATTAAGGCACTAAAAGATTAGCCATAGGCGCTGCCCCATCTCTGGGACTACAGCACTCTGACTGCTGACAGCAGATCTGTTTTGAGTCGAACTCAGATTAAAGCGAGTGAAAATCATTTGGGGGCTGAGGGCTTGAAAGGTCACACATGTAATGAATTGTGGGTGCTTGCCTGGCTTCCCAGGCGAGAACCGTAAGCAGTTATCAAATGCCATTGTGCGTCAGGAAGGATTGGTTGGTGGTGACTTTGAAGCCTTCCAGAAGGGAGCCTGGGAGATTGCAAGAAGTGGTCATGAGGCCTTCTCTGGGAGGGACTAGGGGATGGGGTAGGTTGATGCATCTCTATTTGGGGAGAAATCATTTATTCTCTCTCATCTTTGGTTTGCTCCTGTCTGCAGCAAACCAGAGGGAAGGGTTTGGGAGGTGGGAGGGTCAGTGGTGCCATTGTCCTTTGTCTTGGCGAATTTCTTCAGTGGCTTTCTGCTGTGGGAGTGGGCAATTTTTCCCCAGCCTTGAGCCATTCTGCATACATTAACACATACTTACCACCAGCTCCTTCCCTGAGCCCACTCACGCTGCCAGGCCAGCTGCGCAGCTGTGGAAGCCCTGAGACAGGTCTGTGGTTCACTCTCTCAGCTGAAAAGCTGTAGTGGCCTTGGCTCAACAAAGCCATGCCCACTTTCCACTCCCTCTTGCTGTTCTCCATCTCAGGTAGTGTGACTTGGTGTTGTGGAAAGCTTCCAGAAGCTTCCAGAAGCTTCCATCATGGCAAGGGGCCGGTCTCCACTGACTGCCCCTTTGTATCACTTAGAAAGCATTCTTTCAGGACGCCCCTGTTTTAGCTTGTGCAAAAGCCTTGGCATAAATCTCAAAAAAAAAAAGGAGAGAAGGAGAGATAGGAGGCTATCAGCTTAAATAATTCCTTTTAGTTGCCCACTGTGTTTGTTATTTTGGTGCCTGGATCAATTTACTCACGGTTACTAGATACTTGCTGTGTACTGGGTGAGGGAGGGACCTGGCAAGGATGGTACAGTAGTAACTCACTTCCCAAGAGAGGTACCCATGTAGGAATAAATAGGTGAAACAACCAAGGGACAGGATGGGATACTCGCAGGCTGGACCATTTGGGGGAATGGGACAGACTCTATAGGCAGTAAGGTAAGCCTGAGCCACGGCAGAGAAGGGTGGGAAAGCCAGAGTCAGGGCTGTGTTTGACCTTGTAGGTAATCTTCCCATTGGTCATTTCTTTCCCCTCCCCTCTAACTTTTCTGTGCAGTTTTTTTGAGACAGGGTCTTAATGTAGCCCATACTGTTCTGGAGTTCGCTATGTACCTGAGGCTGACCTTGAATACCTGATTCTTCAGCCTCCTCTCCCCAAATGCTGGGATTACAGATGCAGGCCACCACACCTGGTGCCTCCATTGTCATTTGGTCCCTAATAGTTTCTGGCTCGTCCAGTAAGAGCCTGGGTGTCATGGAGTCTCAAGATGGCCCGTAGCAGTTTTCTGCTTCTTCACTTCTTGTTAGTCTCATCTCTTCGTTCTTCTATGTTTCCTCCTGGAGTTTCTCCCATCTTTGAACGGGGATGAGTCGGGTTGATGAGGAAGAAGTGGAAACAAGGGACACCAGCTGCTCCTGAACAGGTGTGTAAGTTATAGACTCCCGTAGGCATGCTTGCGTGTGATAGACACCGAGACTGCCAGTTCTTCACATACCCTAGCTCCCTGTTGAGGTTATCCTCCTTCTTCTCTTTGCTCGTTACTGAGGAACCTCGACTTGTTCAGGCTTAGAACAGATGGTTGGTAAAGGAGTAAAATTCTTCAAGGAAAATGCTTGACTTTCTGGTGATGATCCTGGTCTGAATGCTTAAGTATCAGGCATCTAGGGCACGGCAAAACAATTTTATTTTAGGGGAAAGGTAGGAGGGGATTAGAGGCACCCACCATCATCTCAAAGTCTTCACATAGATGCTAGTGCCTCTCCATCATTTGGAAGCTCTGAGCTGTAGTAAAACCAGACTCTTTTGGGTGTATAGATGGGAAGTGAAGAAGACGGCTGTGAGACAAGAGCATAGGAAGGAAGATGGGCCTTAGGAGTCTAGTCACACTTTATGTTCTCACTGCTGTCTAGTCACTGAATGTTGGGGACATGGCCTGTTGGGCATATCCTCTGTTGACAGAGTTCTTTCTAGAGCACAGATTTTGCTCATGGTAGACACCCAGTGTGACCAGTAGTTCTTGTCGGTGATGGCCCTGCAGGTTCCTATGGGTTGGAGCTGCTCTAGGGTTTTCTTTTTGGTCCAGTGAACTTAGAATGAAAGGAAACTTTTCTTCCTGTTATAGTAGGTTTTTGTAAAAGGCCTTTGTGGGAATGTTGGGCATGGGGTTTGGTGGGGGAAGGGTAAGAAGCGTGAACACTAAGCCCCAAAGGGGGTAGTGTGGGTTGGGTAGGTAGGGGCTTGTCTGCATTATTGGTCCATGGCGCCCATCCAGCCTGTGGCCTCTCTCACACAAAGCCATCGTTCTGATTAATGGCATCCGTGTCTCAGAGGCATGGATTGTATTAGGACTTGTTTAACAGTTCTCGCTGTACGTTCACTTCCCCTGGAAGTGCACCAAAATAGGACGAGAGGAAGAAAGGGAGCGAGAGAAAGAGGCTGCATTTGGACAGGGTAGAAAGGAAAACCTTTTTCAGAACTGCTTTCTGTGACTTTGTATAGTCTTCGAGGCTTTATCTCCACAGCGCTCCTATGGGAGAGCCAGGGGGAAGTGAAGACAGACATCTTGGGAAAGAAGACAGGTTTCCCTGCCAAAACTGGGAGATGGTGCTGGCTCTCTTGACTCTTTAGAAACCCCAAGAAATCTGCTGACATTTTAAAGGAAAAGAAAGGGGGGGTGTGGGGAGGGACATGATTTATGATGACATCACATGTTGCCCAAGCAGATCCTGTGAGAGGAAAATGGCTTTTCTAGAGAGCATGTTGCAATAAAGAAACAGTGAGTCACTGGGGGAGCATCATCGATAGAAATGCCGTTAGTTATCTGCTTTATCTACTGCTTTCCCGCACCCAACTGGAGTCCTCGGCAGCCTCGAGGGCCTTGCTGCACAGAGCCCAGAGCTTCAGGAGCCTGAGCCCAGCCTGAACCCAGAGTCTGATCTGCTTATTTTCCTCTGTTCAACCTCTTCCTGATAACGCTGATTGCATCTGGTGTTGCTCCTAGTTTCCGGTCATGTGCAGGTGCTTTACAGCCTGTCTGTGTGTGTGTGTGTGTGTGTGTGTGTGCGTGTTGGGAATGGGTGTACGTTGGAAGATGGGTATAGAGGAGGGGGTGGTGAGGGGAGCCAGTGCTGTGTTTGTTTATCTTAGAGCCGCAGAGTGGTGCTGGACTTGTGTGGAAGGAGGGGCATGGCTGCCATGGTTGTGTTGGGATGACGCTATAGGCTGGTGTAGCTGATGGATCCAGCGTGTGACATGCTATGGACCACTCGCAGCGCACCAACACTAAATCTCAGTGGCAGACGCTCCTGAAAGCTTGTCTTCAAGAGCTCTGCCTTCCTGGTTGTCAGGTGTCACCTCTGCTGTGTGACATGCTATCCCATTTTTCTCAAGACTTGAGTGCCTTCTTGTTTTTCTCTCTGTCAACACAGTCTGAGGACCAGGTCTGAAAACTTTTCAGATGGAGGCCAAGTTGTCAGAATAATTTCTGATTTGCTGCTGTGTGTTTGCATATCAATGAGGGCCAATGCATAAAGCTGGAGGACAAAAATACTTTCAAAGAAGTCCTAGGTATTAGGAGGAGGGACCTGAGTGTCCTGGAGAGGATGGGTCTATTTGAGGAATAGGCAGATAGTTGTGCAATTGTGTTGGGATGATGTCTTTCCCTCTCTTGGTTTGCGTGGCTTGGAGCTCATCTCTGTGGATCAGATCCACCTTGGAGTTGTCCTTGGATGTTCCCCTGGAACCATCAGGTCCCCAGAGTGCATAAGTTTGGGAGTATTTATGAGAAGGGCTGGTGTTTTCCAGAGTCATGGTTAGGACATCTGTAGGCCTTAACTTAGGGGTCATTACAGGCATCACCAAGCTTCTCCTTACTCTGGAAGGATCCAGTCCACACGAAGAGGGCTTGAACGGTGAACACAGCCCAGCCCGTCTATGGTATAGAATGGCTGTTGTCTTCACTTGCGGACTCAGAGGCTCACCCCTAGGCCCTATACTTTGAGCAGAGAGGTTGGCTTCATCCTAGAGAAATGGTTTGTCATGTTTATGTTCTTGGAGTCTGCTAGGCACAGGCGTCGCCTTTGAGCTCTTTAAACAATCACAGGTGATGGTGGGGCAAGCCACCCATAATCATCACTCTGGTTCTCTTTTGTGAGTTCTGAGGCAGCAGTTAGACGTGTCAGTTCCTGTGTTTGAGAAGCTGATCTTCTGGGTCTGAGAGAAGTCCTAATTCTGTCCAGAAAGTTATGCATCTCATACTGCACACATCCTGGGTCCTGGGGGAGTTGAGCTCCAGGTAAGAGGTAGGCATTGCGAACTGTCAGCAGCCATTGAAGTCCATCTTGGCGTGTCCCTTTCCCTACTGTAGACTAGGTAAACCATGCTAAGACCACACGATGTCCAACTTGCAAAGTCAGCATCAGAATTCGGCTTGGTCTGTTCTGAGTCTCGTGTTCCTCTACCCAACCAAGCTCTTGCTCAGCTAATGGTACCCATATTGTTTTTAGTTCTGCTGTTTTTCACTTAACATGTCAAAAGTATTTTCTATGTTTCTATAGTGCTCACGATAATCTTTTTAAATGACTACACGATTTCTCTCCCTGTGCTGATGTTCTCTAAATGTAAACCAGTCCCTGAAATAGTGAATGTTTATTTCTCATTTCTTTGATGTTGGAATTGAGTGGAGAGTTCTGAGTTCCCTTTATGCCCCCCAAAAGGAGCAATTAGCCAAGCACAGATGGAGTCTTGTGGGAGAGGGGGCTCCAGGTTGTATGTGGATCCCTGTGTCAGGAAGGCTCATGGGAGAGAGAGTGGCTCATTGTCCTAGACTCTTGGTTTTAATTCATTCAGACTTTGTTGGTGCGTCCTTGACCCTCCTTCCTCAGGGAAAACCCAAATCATAGGACATCTGGTCCTTTCTGTCCCAATCATTTGCCCACCTTATCCTCAGGCCCAATTGCATTCTCTTCCTGGAATGTCCCTTGCTTTTTCTCTTCTGGCTTCTCTCTGCCAAATATGCCTTACCTTTTAAACCTCACCCCAACAGCTTGGCCAATGTCAATTTATTCTTGCACCATACGGCCTGAAAATTGCCCCATTCATTCTCACAGCAACTTAGATGCTGATAAAGGAATTTCGACTGCTCCAAACTTTCCGAGCAAGGAGAGGAGCACAGGGGCTGACCACCGACTGTCCGTGCCCCCGTCGTGCTCCAGGCTGTCCTCCACTCTAGCCTTCTTTAGTTCTTAGGCCCCTTCGTGGTGCCATTCATGACCTTCCTCTCACAGTGAATACATTTGCTCCAAGTTGTCAAAACCCAGGCAGGAGGCACTGACTGTCACATAAGTGGCAGGGCCCATCCATTCCCTTTATCTTTAGTGTCCAGTGTTTGGTTCAAGACCCAGGGTAGGTTCCTATTAGGTGCTTGTCAAGTTGCATGTTGGACAGTGTCCTTTGTGGGGGTAAGAGATCCCCTGGTGTACTGCTGAGTCAGGAGGGGAAATGCAGTTGGCCCTGCATGTGGCCTGTGCTTTTCATTCCAAATGCTGATCTCTGCAGTTTAGCAGGGGTCAGGCAATGACAAGAGGCAGAGAGGAGGAAAAACATCTTGGCGCTGCCCTTCTGCTCTGAGCTAGAGTAAAGCCCCACATCTGTTCCTTGTCTTCACCCTGTAGTTTCTCTCTTCCACTGGGGTCCTAACAGCAGGCAGGATGAAGGTATGGCCAGATGTGAGAGGGAGGTGATCTGCACTTGGTGCTCCAGGCCTCACGGCCTGGGGCCTGAGGTGGAGCTTGGAAGGAGCATCTTAAGCTTGTTCAAGGTTTGGTCTCTACAATCTTGAATTTTGCAACCCTTTTACCTGTGCTGAATGGAGACAACTGTTTCCCCTATCAGACTTTTAAAGGAAGCTTTTGGACGCTATGAAGGCTCGACAAGAGATACGAGACTGTATGTAAAGCACACTAGGGGTCCACTCGGAGGTTAAACCCAAGTGGAAGCTGAACTGGAGCTTCACTGCAGAGGCCTGCACCATACGTTGTGATAGAGTTAGGTTCAAAGTCTCAGAAGCTACACATACCATGCAGTGGTAGAGAGGACGGCTGGCAAGCTAGAGGGATAATAGGAATAGGCATTTTACAGAGAGATGTTACCGAACATTACACGGGTAAGCATGTTTGGAAATTCGGGGTTTCTAAAGTTCTATGCTTCAGTTTCAAAAGGTTTTAGAACCTAACACTGCCTTTACCAGGTGTCCAAGTTTGGAGATCAGAGTTATGACTGCAACTGTATCTGTAGGTGGAAGACTCAGAAAGGTCCTTGGAGTCAAGTCTGAGCTTCGTGCTGAGTTCTCACTACAAGGTTTGAAAAGCTGCCTGTCATTTCTGTGGCTCAGTTTCCTCTCTTATGGAATGCTGGCTCAGGGATGCAATGAGGTGATTCTTGCTCATGTATTATCTAGCTTATGGTAACTGTTCAGTATGTGATAGTGATTATTGTCATTTGTGTCCCCATGATCTGGGTCATCATCTCACCAGTGGCAAGGAGACTTTGCCCTAAAGCATTGTAGGAACCCTCTTGTTCATTTCCCGGCCACCCAGATTCCCGAAATAACCACACAGAAACTGTATTAATTAAATCACTGCTTGACCCATTAGCTTAGCTTCTTATTGGTTAACTCTTACATCTTAATTTAACCCATTTCTATTAATCTGTGTATCACCATGAGGCTGTGGCTTACTGGGTAAAGTTCAGGCATCTGTCTCCTGCAGGCTACAAGGCTTCTTTCCGACTCTTCCTTTTTTTTTTCTCCCAGCATTCAGTTTAGTTTTCCCTGCCCAGGTCTGTTCTGCCCTGCTCTGCTAGAGGCTCAAAGCAGTTTCTTTATTAACCAATGGTACTCACAGCATGCAAAGGGGAATCCCACATCACTAAAGCACTGCTTTTCTGCATCCTGCTAACATCAGTATCACCTGGGAGTTAGTTGGGACAAAAACTCTTGGGCTGTTGCCCCACCAAGTTTCAGATTCAGGAGAGCTAGGATGGGGTCCTAGAGATACCAGTGTTCCTTATAATATTATTTAGAGTACATTTTTGTGTCACATGCTGTAATCCGGTCATACCATCACCTGTTGACTGCTTCTTTACCTAAGATCCCTTTGAAATCAGGCATGTGGGATGAGTCATAGCTAGATGAGACTTGGGCTCTGTAAGTCAGCCTTGCTTTGTTGAGTACTTGTAGTCTATGTGGACCAGTATAACATCATACCATAAGCTGGGGTGGTTGTATGTGGACCACTATAACATCATACCATAAGCTGGGATGGTTGTATGTGGACCACTATAACATATCATAAGCTGGGTGGTTGTATGAGGCCCACTATAACATCATATCATAAGCTGGGTGGTTGTATGTGGACCACTATAACATCATATCATAAGCTGGGAGGCTTGTAAACTTTTTTTGCTCACCAGTTTGGAGACTGAAAAGTTTAAGATCAAAATGTCCTAGATCATATCTGAAGAGGGACCACTTCTTAGGTGCTGTCTTCTTACTCCCACATGGTAGAAGGGGCAAAGGTGAGTCCCAGGTCTTCTCTCATGAGGGTGTTAATCCATCTGGGAGGTTCCACTTCCTGATGGGGCAATTACAGGAATAAGGATGTTCACATATGTATTTGAGGGGTGGAGACAAAGGTATTAGACCATAGCAGGACAGGTCAGACTTCGGACTATAGCACACTATCTGTCAGGAAACTTTCTCACAGGGGTAAAGGATAGTCAAAGGGAGACACACACTAAGCCGTTATTACACTATACCATTTTTTTTATGTATTGTGTACATGTGTGTGTACATGTGCTGTAGGCTCACATGTACTATGGAGCATATGCGAAGGTCAGAGGACAACTTTCAGTAGTTGGTTATCACTTTCTGCCTTGTTCTGAGGCAGGGTCTCTTTTGTTATTTTCTACTGTACCATGTAAAGGCGGGCTGGTCCCAGGTTTCTAGGTGACTCTCCCATCTCACCACAGGAGTGCCAGGATCACAGATACACACTACTGTGTCTACTTGAACCATTTCCCAAGCTCACTCCCCCTTTTGAGATAGGGTCTCATGTAGCCCAGGCTGACTTCCAGTTCACTTTGTAGCCAAAGATAACCTTGAACTTCTGACTCTCCAACCATTACCCCATCCCAAATGCTCGGATTATAGCCATTTGCCACCATGCTCAACTTAAACAATAAAATTTCATGTTGTACCTTGTCCTATCTTCTGGGGGCTGATTCCTTCCTGGATTATAAGATTCCTATGTACATGTGACATGGTAGTTGATGAACTGAATAACCATGATGAAGAATGATCATCACCTATAAGAAGTGTTCCTCATTGCCTGCCATATCTTGGCATTTGGCATCTGTCTATTCAATGATGTACATCATCCTGCAAGGGTACTTTTTCTGGATGATACTCTCTGTAGACTGCTCATCAAGGTGAAAATTAATTCTTTTGTATCTAGCCTAATACTTGACAAGCATTCTTGTTGCAACAGCAGCAAAAACAACACTAAAACCAACTCCTTCGAAATTCTTTAAACATCTTCTGAGTCCATCAGAACACTTTATGATCCCGTGGCCATAGCTCTCTATTTTCTTCTGTAGGTCCTAGTTCCTTTCTTCTGTTTTCTGTGTGATGTTTCTCCCTGAGAGCCATTCTGAGAAGTCTCCCTGGAGATTATTATGAATTTGAAGGGGCTTGGGGGACACTTAGAACTATTGGTGGGAGCCAGTGCCTTGGAGAAGGGAAGGTCTGGTTGGATGCAACGTAGTAGAATAGGAAGCCAAAATAGGTCTCTCTGCCTTAAGTTTTGGTACCCAGTGTTAAGGGGCTGCTCCTGCATGATAGGATCATGAAGTCCCTACCTTGGTCAAGTTAAAGAAGTATTTTTCCCCTAAAGGAAACACTTAAGAGCTGGTCATGGAAGCCCATTGTTTCAGGTCATTCCTAGTTTGGTATCTAGGTTCCTTTGAAGGACAAAGAGTCCAAAATATAAACCTTTCTCCTCACAATATAATGCACTCTTGTTATTTAAATCTGAGGTTTTTACACTATAATACTCACCCATCAGACTCTTGCTGGCTGAAAGTCAGCTCTAATCAGGAGGTGTCAGCCAATTCCGTGCCCAGTAAAGAATGACCTAGTAACTCCATCCCCCAAAGGCAACGCTTTCAAATATTTTTATCCTGAAAGAAGGTATGAGTGTTGAAAGCAATTTTTGGTTATGTTTTTCTGAGGGGGTCCAAGACCATGTTTAAGGAAGAGCCTTCCACCCCCTTCCTCCCAATACAGTTGACTCCTGCTTGAACTCAGATGGAAACATCTGGACATTCCCACACCTTCCCAGGAATCTCTGTTCTGGCCTGTCCCAGTGGATTTTAGGAGTTGTGGGGATTCTAGGTAGAAAATAAGACATGTGGCTCACGTCTTTTGGATTTCTGTTTGAAGACCACAATGTCAAAGTTAAACTGGCTACAATGGCATTTGTGTGGCTAATTAATAACAATAGGGGCATCATTGTGTGTCAATATGGACCTAAAGCAGAAGCATCAATGCCTGTGTGGACCCACACAGGGAACGTCATACGATCAGCCCTCAGGACACAGCAGCAGAGGTGGGCTCCTATCCCAGTTATGTGCGGACTCAGCCCATCTGCTTCCTCCTCAAAGTTGTTCTCGTCTCCTTTATCTTAGCTAATGGTGTCCCCATCCTCCCCACATTCCAAGTTTCAATCCAAGTTCACACCCTTAAGTGTTGCTCTTCCCTCCCCCATCTCTTCTTCCTCCTTGCCTACAGAGCAGTTGGTGAGAGTCAAGGTCAGATCCGAGCTGCTCCCCTGCTCAGAACCAGTGACTGTAGAACTGGGTCAACATCCTGGCCATTCAGGGATGTTCTCGCTTAGCTCAAGTTTTCTTATCTTTAGCCAAGTAGACTGACTCTGTCTTGTGTTTTTTCCTTTCTGACACAGGGTCTCATGTAGCTCAGCCTGGCCTTAAATTTGCTATAAAGTAGAGAATGACCTTGAATTTTGGTTCTTGCTTCCTCTACCTCCTAAATTCTGGAATTACAGCCATGTGTCATGATGCCCGGACTTACGCAATGCTCAAGATCAAAGATAGGCCCTGTGCGTGCTAAGCAAGTCCCAAGAATTAGGTAACTGATATGGCAAAACATAATGTTTTAGCGGGGAATGTATGAAAGACAATTAAACCTGTAACACCTGTTCCCCAGGAAAAAGTCCCATTTCTCCCACTGCTTGTCATATCAGGGTCTGATGTGAGTGACACCTGCCCAGCATTAACGTTCTCCCTACTCTTGTGCAGGTCTTCCTGGCAGCTCTGAGTCTAGAGAGACTCCCACATCCGCCACACCTTCAAGGGCAGTTGCAGAAGACAGTGGTATAGAGGTTGAGTTTTGTCTTCTACCTATGGGGACTGGAGGCCTGGGTAGCTCCTGGGGCCCTGCTATCTCCACTGCCCACAGTTCCTCCTGCTTAAGCATCACTTAGAGTGTACCACGTCTGATCACCTGTATAATTCATGAGGGACGCCTTGTGTCATCCAGCCTGCTGCTCATTTGCAAGAATTATAGGCTTTGACAGAGCTGGCTGTGGGGCAGTCCTCCTTGTCATGGTTGCAGTAATTACTATTCCTTTTCTAATTACTTGTCTTATCCACATGGCCCCTTTCAGCTGCTGCAGTGAAGGCACAGGCAGCCAGGTCACAGCCACCACTATGGCCCCAAGGTACAGTCCATGCTGAGACTGCCTTTCCCTTGTCCCCTGTTGTCCTCTTTGCTCATTCTCTGGTTTCTGAGCCATGTTCCAATCAAGAAAAATGAATTGCAAGCCCTCGGTTTTTAGATTACTGCCCTGAATGTCAGAGGATGGGGGAACGTGTCACCAAGCCTGTCTGCAATGGCGGCCACTCTGAGCTGCTGGCTGTGTTCGCTGTGGGTGAAGGCAGCTCTCTCCCAACATCCTAACCTGCTGCAAGTCAGGTGGAGATAAATAGCAAAGGGAACATCATATTTAAGAGTCTGAATGTGCTGAGTGGATGCTTTGGAAACTAACCTCAGGCAAAGGTCCTTGGTTCAGGCCTGGTGACTGATGTGGCGTTGTCTGCTGTTAATAACCAGGAGATGGAAGGCCCAGCGAGGGCATATTTTTGCCTGTCAACAGGGAATCTCCAGTTCTTCAGCTTCTCAGTTCCAGCAGTTGTTTTTGCCTGTGTTCTCCTCTGGGGTTGCTCCGCCTTGTCCCCGATTGCAGGACTGTGTGTAACTGACTGAGTTAAAGAAGGTGTCTGTTTCAACTTAAGTGCTTATCATTTCCCATTTAAAAGACCATTCTTTAATAAATTTGGAGGAAGTTGACTGATTTTTAATGAAATCCTTCCCATTATGAAGGATATTACCATATACTTCAGGGTTTTTTTTTTTCTTAAACGTAGTCTGTCCCCTTGGAACAAAATGACAAGAGATAAAAATCTCTTGAGATCATTTTCTCCAAAAACATATAATGGGGCTTAGAGGTAATTAGTGCATTTTTATAAGATATGAAGCCATTTTTTCACTTGTGTACATCTTTGCATAGGACCTTATCCTGAGCTCAAGACTTGACAGCATGGTTTAAGCAGGAGATTGATATGGTCATAATGATTTCAGGTCACTCTGTTGTGGAGATGATGGTCAGGGATGTGAAGTTAGGCACCTGGTCACAGAGGCCTCCAGAGATGGTGTGGGGATTCATGGGAGCAGTGCTGCGTGAAAGTATAGTAGATGGATTGGAACACTATTTTAGTTTGATGGCATTGATGTCTAGAGGTGAGGAATAGGTGCAAATATGGCGGATTCTGGGTTTCTTTGTTAAAACTATTGGGTGAATGATGATAGCCATCTCGGAGATGGGAAGCCAGGGAGGAGCAGGCTTTCCAGGTTGGAGGGAGGAAGGGCAGTTAAATTGGAGACATATTGAATTTGAAATGCCTTTGAGACATCCAGGAAGACATGGCCAGGAAGGAGCTGGACACAGAGCTAACTCTAGGGTTGAGAGAAGAGTGGCCTTCCCTTGGAAGCATGGTCACAGTGAAGCACTAAAAGCCCTATTCCTGAAAATGAGGAGGGGCTGGGTTTACTTGAGTTTTTGAGGGAGGCTTAGGGTAATAAAAGGTTGTAGGACAGATCTAAGGCATTCTGGAATTAATTGAGAAAAATCAGCCGGAGAGGACAGTGAAGGAAAATGGGAGAGTTTGAGCTTGCCAAAATCTGAGGAATGAGAATGGTTCAATGGGGAAGGAATTAGGAGAGTTTAAGAGTTTATCTGAACGTTTGGGATAAACATTGCTTTCAGCTGTCAAATGACAGGTAGTCACCTTGGCAGAAACGGTTGGGTGGAGCGATGGGCTTTTCAACATAGAGCATCTCTGCAACACTTTCTCCTCTTTTCATCCCATCAGCGGATAGTCCGAGGCCTCCTCATCTCCTCTTGGAGTGAGCGGGTCAAATTGGGAGAAATTCGGTCTGTGCAGTTCTCTAGAAGACTCACACCTTCCCATCTTTATTAGCAATGATTTCCATAGACCAAGGCAGCAGCATCTCTTTTCTAGACTCCTGCAGTAGCCCCTCATTGGTTCATCCCTGTGCCTTGTGTTGAGGCCAACCCGGCCCACCCCTTCCTTGTATCACATGTTTTAGCAGCTTTCTGGTGGTCCGATGAAGGAGGACTTCTTCATGTTGAACAGAGAGCTCTGCTTGTTATCTTCCCCGGTCTTGCATTACCTTCTGGTTCTTCCCTATCCCCCACCTCTCTGCCCAGCTACTATATTCCTTTCCGAAGACTTTAATCCAGTCATGTCACTTTTGCTCTTGCAACTTTGCACATGTTGCTTAGCAGTCTCTTTGAAGTTCCCCATCTGCTGACTTTATTTTCAGGGATCTTTCAGATGTCAGTTCTAGATGCACATTCTTAGTGACAGTATTTCCTGATCTCCCCTACATAGCCAGATCTCTTTGTTGTTCATAGAATGTCACCTGGCTCTCCTCGATGGCCACAGCTAGTTACATTGTGGTCTCAGTGCTGTTCTCCATCTGTACCCTTGCCACGTGGCCTCACAGTTTCTTCTTTGAGTAGACTCCTCCCTGTTGGAGGAGGCCGCTTGTTTGTTTCCCAGCCACCTGGCACTTTAGACCTGAAATAATTATATAGAAACTATATTATTTAAATCACTGCTTGGCCCATTAGCTTTAGCTTCTTATTTGCTAACTCTTACATCTTAATTTAACCCATCTCCATTAATCTGTGCATCACCATGAGGTCGTGGCCTACCAGCAAAGTTTTAGCACATCTATCTCCCAGGGGGGCTCCATAGCTTCTCCTGACTCTGCCCTTCTTTTTCCCGGCATTCAGTTTAGTTTTCTCTGCCTAGTTCTGTTCCCCTATAGCTCTGCTATAGGCCTAAAGCAGTTCCTTTATTAACCAATGGTAATCACATCATACAGAGGGAAATCCCACATCACCTCTGACCCATTGGTACTGGCACAAATCAGTGTTCAGATCAGTGAAATGTAGGTGGAGGCAAACCAGAGTCAGATGTGTGCCTCTCTTGAGTGCCATTGTCTGACACTGGCTTCACCGTGAACTCGTGTGAAACAGCCTGGAGCTAGCCCAGGCATGTTGCAGCATGTGTAAAAATAAAGGTTACTTAATTTCATTATTATTTATTTTTTTTTATCATTGTGTATTTATTTTTCAGTGTGAGCTTATGTGTGCTGTTTGTGTGCAGGTGCCCACAGAGGCCACTGGGTGTCAGGTAATGCTGGAACTGGAGAGATGTGGCTGTGAGACACCTGCTGTGGGGGTGGACACGGAGCCCAGGGCCTTCGCAAGAGCAGTGCGTGCTCTTTACCATCAAGCCACCCTTCCAGTCTTATGATTACTGTTCTGAGTGATTCGATCTTGATATAGTTAGTTAGGCAGACTCTTGAAAACAGCAGACACATTGATAGTTAGGCAAACTCTTGGAAACAGCAGACACATTGATAGTTAGGCAGACTCTTGGAAACAGCAGACATATTGATAGTTAGGCAGACTCTTGGAAACAGCAGACACGTTGATAGTTAGGCAGACTCTTGGAAACAGCAGGCACATTGATAGTATTTCCACAAATCATTTCTATATTAAAAACAGAGATCAGAAAATAAAGATCTGCTTTTGATTTCAGAGTAAATTTTGGCCAGTTTGACAAAAAGCATTCATAAAATTTGATATTTCTTTCTTACATGGGAACTCCTCTCTCCAGGTGTCTTCTAGGCAGTGGACATAGCAGTTGGAGGCAGAGGCCACACCGTGCTTTGAACAGCCTCGATGCCTGTCAGTGTGATCGAACCTTCTGCATTTAGAGTAGAATTTCTGTGTGAGGGTCCTGAGAGAAGCTTTGCAAGTGAAAGGGCTGAGAACTCCAGTAAACAAAGATTATTGATTGTCAAATGGTCATTATTTTATTTTTCTTTCAAAACACCTGAGGAGTTTTATTGGAAATCATAAAATGCAGAAATGCCAGACTGTCATTTTGAATGTTCCTAGTACCACACTGTTCTTGCCACTGTTAAATAAATCAGGTTCCAGATCCCAGACAGCGAAGGGAACAGGTCCTTAACATTCTCTGCATGATTCTGACCCCGCTCCTCACCACAGTTCTCAGTTTTACACTTTCACCTCTTCAACGGTGGGTGCCAGTGTTTTAAACTGATTGACACCTGTGAGAACTGGGTTATGGTCTTCATATTTGGAACATAAATGTTAATTTTAAACTAGCAACCTTATTAGTGTCTTTTTCCTAAAAGTCTTTCAGTTAATTCTTTGAGGGTTTTCTTTTCAGGCATAGAATCTTGTCACCTGCAAAAATTATTCTTCTCTTTACTGATTTTCATGCATATTTCTTTACTGTCTCTGGTTGCTTTGGCTAGTAGCAGATGGTGTGTGTGTGTGTGTGTGTGTGTGTGTGTGTGTGAGAGAGAGAGAGAGAGAGAGAGAGAGAGAGAGAGAGAGAGAGAGATTTTTACTGTTGTCCCTTTTCAGATAGGAACTTTGGATATCTGGGAGAGAAGCATGCGGTTTTCCCCATTTCACCTAATAATGTGATAAACATTATTAGTTTCTTAATGTTGAATTGCTTACAAAGCCTGCTTTTCAAAGGTCTCCATGAGTAGTGTGACATTACCATGACTGCATCATGACGACATTTTTGTGAAATAAGATTTCATCCCTTTTCACTGTGTCACCTGGATGGCATTTGCTAATACTTTATTTGGGTCTTTCATGAGCATAATTGGCTGGAGTTTTCTTTTTCTGTGCTATGCTCATTTGTATTTGTTTCCTGTTTCTTTATAGACAGATTGTTTTCTGTCAAATCTGTGCGTTGAAAGGCTAACCCCCAATGTAGTGGAAGAAATGCTTTTTAAGAATGAAATTAAGGCTGGGCAGTGGTGGCGCACGCCTTTAAGCCCAGCACTTGGGAGGCAGAGGCAGGTGGATCTCTGTGAGTTCAAGACCAGCCTGGTCTACAGAGCTAGTTCCAGGACAGGCTCCAAAGCCATAGAGAAACCCTGTCTCGAAAAAACCAAAAAAAAAAAAAAAAAAGAAAGAATGAAACTAAGGTTAAATTAAGTTGAAAGGGCCAATGTCCTTATAAGAAGGACAAGAGGCCCTAGAGTGTCCTCCCCTCTCCTCTTGTGCAAAGAGTCTAAGAACCAACCATGTCTTTTCATGTGGGACACAGCAAGAAGATGCTTACCCAAAGCCTGGAGGGAGCCAGCACTCATGTTAACTTGAGCCTGCAGAACTGAGACAGTACATTTTTCTTATGCAGGTGACCTAGCCATAACATTTTGTTAAGGCTGCCCGGGCAGACCAGTACAATGTTACAGGGATGGTTGCTGAACTCAAAGCAGTTTGATTTATATTCCACCCCAACTTTGCCATGATGCAAAACCAGTATGCACTGCAGTAGAAACCAGACTTTGATTTTAGTACATGTGGTGTGACACCTTCTTATGATGGTGGCGGTATGCCGGAGCACCAAGAACTCACACAGCCACAGGGCAGCCACTAACACTGCCCAGCATACCAGATTGCCAGACGAGGGTGTTCAGTGGCCTAGGCAGATCTGATGCTTTTCCAGGTCCTAGCGTTTTCAACTTAGATCAAGTCATTAGGTGGAACTGTGCTAGAAGCCCAAGAGCCTCTGTACTTACTGCCAAGGTTCAGGTTCGGACCAAAGAGTGTGGATGCCATTCACTCTTTGTTTCTTGAAGCCTTAGGTAGTATTTATCTGTAGATCACAGGGCCTGGGTTGTCTCTTACTCTGTATAATTTTATGTCTTCTGCAATTACATGACTTCTTTAGAATTTTATTTTTTTCTGTGCTAGTTTTGGTTCTAATGTTACCCAGTTTCTACAGGCTATTAAATGTGTTAGAGTATGGTTGAACAAAACTCTATTCTGGGGAGCTGGAAGATGGCTCAGTGGTCAAGAGCACTTGCTCTTCCAGAGGACTTGAGTTTGGTTCCTAGTATCCATTGGGACTCTGTGGGCATCTATACACATGTGGTATATACTCTCACACATACACATAGACAGAAAATAAGTCTTTAAAATTATGTGTTTTGTTTCTGAGTTATATTTTTATGGCTATATTTATATTTTTTATTTGTGTGTGTGTGTGTTTTTGACGGCGGTCTTACTTTGTAACACAGGCTGTTACAAAACTCACTTTATGGCCAAGCCCAGACTGGCTTGAAACCCACAGCAAACCTTCTGCCTCAGCCTCCCAAGGGCAAGTATTGCAGATGTAAGGCACCGTGCCTGCTTGCTTCCACGAGGATTCTTGTTTGGATGGCATTTCCTGGCTCTCCCTCTGGTTGCTGGTTTAGTAGCTGGCGACTGTCTCAGTAGCGCCTGGACTCTCAGTGCTTCTCTCCTGTGAGCACTCTTTGTCTCTGGCAGTTTGTCCTCTTGCCTGATGTCCGTCCCAGGTGTAGCTACAAGTTTAAATAGCTTCATCCGAGGTGCTTATCACTGTGCAAACTGTAAAGCCACGCCTTTCCCTCTGAGTGCTGCTTGAGTTCTGTCCTGTAGACTTTAATGCATCATCTCTAAAAAATCATGTTGATTTTTTTAAAGATCTTTTGGAATTTCTGACTTTTTTCTTTCTTTATAGTTGTCAGAGAGAATGTTTAATTTTTTTTGCGAAGTATGTTCAGAGAATGTAGGCTGAACCGTCACCACCCTTTTAGAGAGTTAGGTGAGTGTATGGCCTTGTATGTGGCCAATTTTTTGTCAAACATAAACACTTTAAAATTTGGGTCTCTGTTATGATGCTCTCTGTCTGCATAAACACTGTATATATACTATATATACTGTGTATATTATTAAACAACCAAAAATAGTAATAAAGAAATGTATTGTTAAAAATTCCACATAAACTCAGGTGTCTGTAACTCCACGTGTGTTTGTCTCCTTTAATATTATACTTTCTTTTAAAAATCTTAACACTTATTTTTTCTTGATTTTTCCTGTTACCTAGCAGAGATCAAGAAATATCAGTTAGCAATTACTATCCTTTAAATGACTGGAAAATGTTTATTAAAAAAATGAAATAAAATTTGGGTCTCTGATTTCAGCTGTAGCACTCTTAAGTCAGATTTCATGAACATTAGGCTTCTTGTAAGGTTTTAAAAACTTTATAATTATTGTACTAGTGTGGGGATACACACCCAGACACATAGATACATTGGCATGCATGTGGAGGCCAGAGGACAGTTCTGTGGAATTGCCTCTCCCCTTCCACTTTCCATGGGCCTCGGGCATCAAACACAGGCCATTAGGCTGTGAAATAAATGCTTTTCCCCACAGAGCCTTCTTGCCATCTGTATCCCTTATTTCTGACTCACTAACTTGACATGGCACGAAGTACATGGAGCCACTGTCATTCATTATTATGCTAAGAACATCAGAGATTATGCAGAAGATAGAGACCCATCCTGGATTTATCAAGAAGACAGTTTGACCTTGCTTTAGCAGTGCTGGGAGACAGGGGTTGAGAGAGTAGACACAGCATCCGGAGTTCTGATAATGAAGGGAAACTATGTGCAGACTTTTGAAGAGCAGGTAGGAGTTTGGAGGTCAGGAGTTAGTACTGGGGCATCTCGAGCTAGGGAAACATGTACAAAGCTGGCCGTCAAGTGAGTCTGGTGTGAAGGGGAGAGCTGCCTTTGTGGACATTGCTCTCCAAAATGTGCTGCAGGCTCTGAGTCAGGATTGGGCAGCCTCCTGGGACCAGCCGTCTCCACTCGTGACTGCGTGAGCATCCTTGTGGGCATCGTCACCAGCGTCGCCAGTCTGCCTGGCAGCAGTGGAGGGCGGACACATTATATTCTGTTCTCCATGCCACTCTGCTGGCAGGCTCTTAGCTCTGCACTTTCACCAGAGAGCTGCAATTGGCACCCATCTCCATTTGATAGCATTAGGTCAGTGTTCTAACATTAATCAGGGAGACAGAGGCATTTCTGTGAGAGAATTACAGTGTCTGATACACACGTGCTCCATGGAGCTGTTTCATCAAGTGACCCCAGTAAATTACCAAATATTTAACGCAATTGATAAATCAAACAATGTGCTGTCAGGAGGAAGCGCAGGTGTTTAAATAATTTAGGAGTTCTTTCTAGAGCCTCTTCACATCATGGTATTCTAGACTTCAAATCTGCCTTTCCCATCCCAACTCCACGGAACAGATAGTTATTTCCAATCAGCTTCACTTATTGGGCTCTTTTTAGTAATGCAGCTATGTCAGCAAAAACTGCGCAGACTGGCAAATGGTGAGTGATGGCTTCACATCAGAAGAGCACTTGAGAGGCGCTTTCTGCGGGGAGATGGATGGGTCTGGAGCTGGGGCTTGCAGCTCTCTGAGTGTAATAGTTTCATAGAGAAGGTCTGTCTGAAAGGGGGTGAGTGCCCCATCGCTCAAAAGCTGGGGTTTCATGCACTCAAGCCAGGTGTTGCTTGAGCTTTGGGTGCCTCTCAGGCTATGGGAAGAGTGTGCAGTTCTTTAATGGGATCTTGGTTGTGCTTTCTTCTTCCTGTTCCTGGCCTCTTGCAGCTGGTACTGAGTGCTTAAAGCAGATAACCAAAGACATAGAAGCAGCTGACGTTAGCGTAGTAGATTATATAGCTGTGCCCACGACAGTCCTCGAGCCAGCATTGCCCCCATGAGGCCTTCAGTACCTGAGGTGCAAGTGCCTATGAGTTGTCTGAGCTTCGTAGAGCTGGGGCAGATTTTGGTAGCTGGGCAGTCACTGTTCAATGCAGGCTCTGAGGACGGCTGTCCTGAGTGAATTGGTGGAGACAGGGTATGGTTCACTCTGGTTTAAATCACTTCTGGTTTGAACTGCAGGGTTGCACTGAGTTTGACACAAACCAGTTTCTCTGTTGGCAGCTCATGACATATGAGGTGCCTGAGCTCATGTGTCAGTTAGTCTGATGCCCTCTGGACCTTGAGTGTTGCAAGGAGCTTTGTGGGGAGAAAGCTGACTTAAGGTGTAAAATGGGGTACCCAAGCTTGGGAGGCTGGGGCTGCTGCCTGTGTCTGCTCTCCCTCTGTTTTATTGCCTCATCTTGTCTCTTAGCGGAGGTTCTTCAGAGACTGTTCAACAAAGCTCCGCTGTCAGCTAAAAGGCTTTTAGGACTTCATAATCACGGCTCAGGATCTTTTCCTTTTTCTTAAAAAGAGAGAAAGGAGAGAGAGAAAAAGAACTTTTTCCTTTTCCTTTCCCACCTTTTTTGAAATCGTTAGCCTTCATGTGAAGTGAAAGGGACTTCAAAACATTGGAAGAAAATAGCTTGGGGAGCTCAGGGTGTGCTTGGCTCCTGGTAGGTCTGAAGGGTTGATAAAGAGACATCTTTCGCACTGACAGGTGTTTGCGTGCCAGTTGGTGAAGGCTTTTGATGACAAAGCCACTTAGTTTCTTCAGCTCTCCTTTCCCTTTGTGTGGAGGAGTTAGGGAAACTCTAACAAAGTGACTCAGTAATAGGGCCCAAAGTTGGCATTGCTGTTTTCTCCTTTTCCTGCCTCTCTCCTGCCCATTGGATCTCTCTCTCTCTCTCTCTCTCTCTCTCTCTCTCTCTCTCTCTCTCTCTCTCTCTCTCTCTCTCTCTGTGTGTGTGTGTGTGTGTGTGTGTGTGTGTGTGTGTGTGTGTCTGTGTGTCTGTGTCTCTCTCTGTGTGTTCTGAGAGCAGAGGTTAGTTTTAGGGATTTTTACTCAAGAATCATCTCCCTGTTTCTTTGGGACACTGGGATCCAGGACTTACCCATTAGGCTGGACTGCCTGATCATAGAATCTGAATCCCAGGGACCCACTGTCTCTCCACCCCCAGTGCTGGGGTTCTGAGAGCGCGCCCTCACTCTCAGCTTCCTGTGTGGGTGCTGGGGCTCACGCTTGTGCAACGAACAATTTGGTGACTGATCCATCTCCTCAGGCTCTTGCCCATTGGATTTTCCAGGCATTAAGTAAGTCAATGGCAGAGGTGAGGACCAGGTGTTTAACCACCGTCCCTGTGGTTTTGGGATGCTTTGCTATTTAAATGTCTAGAGCTAACAGCCAAATTTTCTTCAGGCCAAACAAATTTCAGTGAGTGGAGAACATTGGTTGAATGCACATGTCAAATTGAGGTCTTCCCTGATGCGGAAAACCAACTTCTCTACAAGGTCCCAGCTTCAATACACAGTACTGCTAAGTGTCAGGTAACCAAGGAAGTGGTATCTGAAAGACTGGTAGGGAAACTCATGCACCGGACTCCATGAATGTATATAGAAATGTCCATCTTCTTATTTCGTAGGAATAGTAGTAAAATTGGAAGAAAACTTAGGGTTTTCTGGTAGTAGCTCCTTGGCTGGCTTTGGCAGCTGCTTGGGAAAGCTGCTGCTCCATGTTGCAGCTGTTTCCGGGGCTACCAAACATTAAGAGCTGGTCTCCCAACGTACACTCTCCAGACCTGGGTCTCACTGAGAACTGCTCGCTCAGCTGGGGCCACCATTGTGTTTCAAGGGACTGGAGCTCAGAGATATTCTACTAAAAATGATACCTGTAAAAAAGCTGGGCATGGCCTGGGTGGTGGCGGCGGCATATGCCTGTAATCCCAGCACTTGGGAGGCAGAAAAAGACAGGTGGATCTCTGAGTTCAAGGCCAGTCTGGTCTACAGAGTGAGTTCCAGGACAGATAGGACTGCACAGAGAAACCCTGTCTCGAACAACCAACCAAACAAACAAATAACCCCCACCCAGAAACAACCGGGTGTAGCAGTGCATGCTTGTAATCCAAGTATTGGGGAGGCAGAGACAGGCAGCTACCTGAGCGCCAGCCAGTATAACTTAGCTTATTTGGTAAATTCTAAGCCAATGAGAGTCCCTGACTCAAAAAAGGGGGAAAAAGATATATGACACCAGAGGAAAGACTTCTTGTAGTTATCACATGCACATACACACACATGTGTACACATGTTTAGCAAGGTGCACCTGTATACATGAACACACACTTACCCACCCACCCATACCCACATAAACTCGAAGAGGAGAGAATCCTTGTGGGGAAGCAAGTATTGGATGAAAGAGATGCATAAACTAACCCGGTGCTCTGCAAATGGATGGAATAGCTGATCAGATTAGCAGCAACCTTTATTTGCTTTTACCATGTGCCAGGTACTGGTGCAAAATACTTAATAAGTGTTCTCATCTAACACTCACAACAATCCAGCGGGATATTAATAGTAACGGTGGTGGTAGAGGCAAGTAATAATAATTACAGCAATTATTGTGCTTGCTCTTCCCGGGGCATCTCATTTGCGTCTCACAGTGATCCGATGAGCAAAGGACCATCTCTTGTCTCTTCACTTGCTAGAGGAAAGAGCAGAGGTTGAGAGATGTTACAGAGCTTGTCTTCGGAGCTGGGAGCTGAGTCAGTCATCCGAGAGCAAAGGCTGGGCTTGTGTCTGCCTTTGTGATCACGGGTAACTATTAAGCACTGGAATTCCGTAGCGGGCCCTTCATACGTACATGAAATGAGGGCTGTGGCCTGATGGATTTACGTTGACACAGTTAGATGCTGAGTGCCTACTTGGCAGGTGAATCTCTGGCTGTGAGTGCTAGAATGTGGAATGTCCTTTTAAAAATGTTTGTTATTTAATTTTAATTTTGTTATCTTTGTGACAGGCCCAGTAACCCCAGCTGGATGCAAATTCATTATGTAGCTAAGGATGATACTGGACTTTTAATCCTCCTGCCTCTGCTTCCAAAGTGCTAGGATAACAGGTCTGTGCCACTACCCAGTTTACCTGGTGCTGGGCGATATCCACAGAACAAAGGATATCAGACTAAGCACTCCCCTATCTGACCTGCAGCCCTAGCCCCGCCCAGCCCTTTGCCTGGCTACTGGGAGTCAAGCAATATGAACTCATTTAGTGTAATTTAAAGTGGAACACCTTTGGGATGGTCAGAGTAACAAGATGTCTTGAGAATGGTAGGACTGAATGAGCACATGGGCAATTAGCCCTTCATTTTAGACAGAAGGTCCTTCAGGGAGACTTGGAACCAGACCAGGAATATCTGACGCCCTTGGTCGATGGTGCTTGGAGTGAAACTGGATTTTTGGGACACCTTTCTCCTGACCTGGTGAACTTTTTCTGTGTGATCCCACTGTTCAACAGCTAATCTATGAAGCCAAAAAAGAAATTAGTTTTTTTAAAACACACATGCATTTATTTATTTATTTATTTATTTATTTATTTAGTGTGTGTGTGTGTGTGTGTGTGCGTGTGTGTGCATATGGAAGGCAGAAGATGAATTTGGGTGTGTTGTCTTTCTTCTTTTTCACTGTGTGGGTTCTGGGGATTGAACTTGGGTTGTCATGTTTGGTAGCAAGTGCCCTGACCCACTGAACCATCTTGCCATCCTGAAACTGGGTTTTAGTTGTCTGCTTTAGTGGCCCTGCTCATTCTCCATTGATAGTGTGGCTGATCTGTAGTTGACTGTGACATAGGATTTCTAGACTCCCATATGTTTAGTTCCCACACTGGCTGTGAAAGGGACTTCTATCAGATTCCTTGTGTTAGGGCATAATAATGTTCCTTTACCCTAACACAAAGAATGTATTTGTTGACTTATTGACCCGTGATAGTTAAGGAATTAACTTGACCTATCATGTGTCACAGGGAGTAGGGGGAGCAGATCCCAGTGGGGGAGGAAGTAGGATTATTTATAGCAGTGTATTTTCTGTGAGTTTGCTGCTACATTAGAAGCATTCTCTTTCCTGACCTGGAAGGATCATTCTTTGGTCCCAGACCCCTTGGCTTGTAGCTTCTTGTCATTTCATCCACGGTTGCAACAGTTCCCAACTGTTGAGGATGTGTGTGATCGAGCTGCATATTGTAAGGGAATTGTTTGTCACCTAGACCCTCAGAATTAAATTTGCTTGAATTAATTATGACTTCCACACCATCCCCGTGGGCAGTGTTGTGCAGGAGTGGTGATCTTTCCTGATGTCATATAGAAAATCAATTCTGGCCCCTGGCGCTGGCTAGTTGCTTAAGTGGGGGAGCTTGCCACTGGCTGGAATATCTTCAGTTCCCATTTTTTCTTTCTTTCTTTCTTCTTTCTTTCTTTCTTTCTTTCTTTCTTTCTTTCTTTCTTTCTTTCTTTCTTTCTTCTTTCTTTCTTTCTTTCTTTCTTTCTTTCTTTCTTTCTTTCTTTCTTTCTTTTCTTTTTTTTTTTTGTTCTACATTCCTGTCGCTGGGCTGGTTTAAGCAATTACCAGAGTCAGGGGACATGGTTGGTGTGATGAACACAGAGACTCTCCCATAAGAAAATCTTAAGGTTCCATATTGGGTGTGGCTTTTCTGAGCATAGCTGGTATTGTTTATAGAGTGTTTGCCATCAGAAACACAGGCACTTGCATGTGGGCAGATGTAGGGGCTGGGTCTCGGCTGGTTTGGGAGTTTGCTGGTGTCTCTTCAATAGTTTCATTGCTTGTGCCTAAGAATACTATTCTCTATTGTAATTTTAAGATACAAAACTCTTTCAGCTCATAAACACACCTAAGAGTCTAAGAGTAATATCTGCACCAACCATGGTAAGCCTAGGATGAATATCTTTACTATATAAATATTTATTCCAAAAAGTAAACATCACCATCCTGTTGGGTCTGCTTACATTTTTAGTGCCTTGGGAGCCTGCCTTCAAGATAAAGCTGAGCATGCCAGCAAAGCACAGAACACAACGGCAGTTAGGAACATTAATCTGTGTGCACTCAAAGGAAAGCCTGAAGCATCCCCCTCTGCCTTTCTCACATCTGTCAGGAAGGCCTACAAGGCATTCTTCCCCTGCCATGTGACCATGGTGCTTTCGGCTTTGCCATTCTAGCCAAGTGACCCCGTTACTGAACGTTTAATAGGGATAAATTCACATGTGAATTCACAATCCCCTTATCTGGGCTAAGAGCACTGGGTAACAAGCTGGTAACAAAGCAAAGCTTGCATCTTGTCCTAATACGCTGACCCCACCTCACATCCCTCCTGCTAACCTTTCTACACCTCCCAGGCTGCTGCCTACAGGCATCCGTCCCTCATGCAGACCTCGCCTGCCTCAAGCATGTTAGGTGCAGGTTGATCCTTGTTCTTAAATAAGTAGTTCTCATTGCTGCCAGCGGACACATTGAGCCGTTTAAGGAAAAATGGCGCACACGAGGTGGAGAAGCGTTGGGGGTACGAGAAAAGAAAACAAGGATGGGTTCTTCCGTTCTTCCTTCACTCTCAGCCTTATTCTCTTTTATGTAGTGTGACTTTGCCTATGAATCCGCCAGCTAAGCCACAGTCTAAGTTTTGAAGATTAAGCATCACAATTTGCTTTCTCTCTAATGCTTTTATTACTTTCTCATCTCTTTCTTCCCCTTGGTGTGGGTTGCAGTTAACATTATCTACATATGTCTATAAATACTGAAAATATTTTTGATACAATGTGCATTTAATCAACTTTTTGTTACTGTTACACTGTGTGTGGAGGGAAATAGTTTCTGTCTTAATGTTCTATTGAAGTGCCTTCGGAGTGATGATATCATAATCACTTTAATACATTTAAAAGCTTCAAGGCTTAGCATTTATTGAACAAAGCTCATTGAAGGAATATAACGGATGTCTTGAGGCTTTCCGCTGCTGTAAAAAAGGACAGTATTGTTCATGGCCTCGGTAAAAGAAAATCTGAATTTTTATTTTACTTTGCGCCACATTGCAATTATATTTCAAAAGCTCTTCAAGCGAATCTAACAAAGGGGCTGTTTTTATGAATTGTTATAATTGCAGATTTTAGGGCCGACTGCTGTGAGTTTAACATTAATAACGGACAAGCAATTTACAACTTTATCACTAAAATCCACCCTCTGAGAAAGAAAAAGATGACTTCCATGCCCACTTGTCTTTGGACAAGTTCTTCCAAATTGGGAAGTGAGTGGGAAACGCTTTTATTTCTGAGAATCTAATGGGTGGTGTTTTTTTTCTTCTTGTGTGTGGTGTCTCCTTGGAGGCCGGGAGGAAGGGGAGAAGCGGGACAGTCAAGTTTGTGGTCTGTGTGAGGCATGGGAAGATGGCCTGAGTGAAGCCACAGGAATCTTCTCCCCGCCCATGAGTCCTGTGGATGGAAGAGGTTTCTTCCCAGAGTCCCCGGACGGACGCAGAGGCAGGCTCCAGAGCCACCCACTGCAGAGTGTGATAGGGAGCCTGGTGCTGGTGCCGACGTGATGGGGACAGTCGCATTCAGGTCTGAAGAGACGACTCAGCCAGTAGACCTGAATTCAGCACCCACATGAAAGCTCACAACTGCTCATAATTCAGGCTCCAAGGGAATCTGACACCCTCTTCCACACTCACGTGCACACATCCCACCACTGCATATATGCATACAATTAAAAATAAAATCTTCAAAAAATTGCATGTGTGTACTCTTGCAGAGGACCCTTGTTCAGTCCTCACCACCCACATCTGGCAGCTGCAAACTGCCAGTGACTCCAGCCCCCCGCCCCGGGGATCTGGCACCTCTCATCTCTGAGAGTATCTGCTTACATGCGTATATACTCACATACAAGCACACACATATACATATAATTTTTAAAAAGTAAATATAAATCTTTAAGAAATTAACCATTTCTACAGTTGCAATGGCCAGGTCATGCCCTTCAAGCGTCTCCTAGAATCTGGTCCTCATCTCCTCTCTTACTTCACTGGTACTGCGTAACCCACAGGTGCCTGTCTGGTCTTGTACTGCATTTCAAAAAATTATCTTTATCCTAGTCAGAGATCACCAGGGAGAAAAGTACCTGGGAAGACACTCGCCATTTCCTATTTCTTATCCCCAGGGTCTCATTAGCTAGCTCCTGGTCTTGCAAGAACCTGACTGGCTTGCTTAAAGTGTCCTTGCTTAAAGCCTGCAAGCTTCAACCATTTCCTTCAGGGAAAGTAAGCATTGCCGAGTTCAGTTACTGTGCAGTGGGGCCTGCTGAGGCCTAATTAATGATGAAACCGCACTTCTTTCTAGAAGGTACAATGCCCCAAGCAGGTGAATGTGACTGGGTATCTTACTGCTCCTTACAGGGAGGTTTGGGGTTGTTTCTTCTAGGAAGCAACCGAGAGGATATAGATTTTGTCTGTTCTTCAGAGGCCTGTGTTCCGCAAGCTGTGTTCAGCCTGTGGTTCTATTGTGGCTGGAGAATTCTTTAAGGGGTGGGGCCTAAGAAGGAATTTAGGAATTGGAGGTGTGCCCTTTACTGGATGGGAGGACCCTGCCCATGTCTATTTCTTTCTCAGCCTCCCAAGTGCTGGGGTTAGAGACATGTGATACCATGCTTGGTTTTTTAACTTTTTTTGTCTCATTATTAAGGTGTCAGGGCAGAGCAGGTCTTTCCGCAGCACCAGCTTCTCAAATTACTGCCTTGTGATACTTTCACTCAGGCTGCCTCCCAGAGGAAAAGCTGACCAAAGAGCTGACAGTGTGGCTCTTGGAGGCCTCTGAACTGGCGTTCTGTCTCACAGGATAAGGCTGCCACTCTCTCCAGCCCTCTCCGCTACCCTCTGCCTACAGCCGCATGGACCAGAGTGCAATGCCCTTAAGTTCTCAAGCCCTGCAGTTTGTGGGCTGTGAAGGGTTTCCCCCTCATAGAAATGCCTAGAATCCAGATGTGAAGGCCAACGACAGCCCCTGTCATGTACAGACACATATGATAGAGTTCTCTGTAGCAAAGAAGGTAGTGCCACTGGGTAACTGTCTATGGTCTCACAGCTGCAAACCCAGGGGAGCATACCTGCTAATCCTGGAACTCTGGGATGTAGGACTCTGCTTTCCATTGAGCAAGCTCAAAGTGCTTTATGGAAAGCTGTGGAGGGACGTGCCATTGTCCTGTCCCTTCTTGATCCAAGCTTAATCATTCTCTGTCCTTTTCAAGAATGGAGGTTTTCAGATCAGGAACTGGGCCATGTAACACAGCGAGTATGCCAACCTCCAAACCAGAAAGCAGTGCCTGAAGACTGCAATGCTTCCCTTTCTGGGTTATTTTGAGCCTTTTTAAGGGCCCGAGGAATAGAATAGATGAGACCTGCAGGATTTTACAAAGCTAGAGCTAGGAGTCATGATAATGGTGACTGGACCTTGCTTAGAAAAGATAGTGAAGAAAATGAATGCTGGAGGCCTGCATGGTATGACTTTAGAGGGATAATTTGAGATATAGTTTTTTCCTTTTTCTTTTTTTAATATTCTTTTATTTTTCATTAAAAAAATTTACACTTCCTCCCCTTCTCCCAGTCCCTAGCTCCCCCACTAACCCTCCTCCCTCCCCCTGCTTCCTTAAGAGGGGGCAGGGTACCCTGCCCTGTGGGAAGCCCAAGGCCATACCCTTCCATTCCGGTCTAGGAAGGTATGCATCCATATAGACTAGATTCCCAAAAAGCCAATACATGCAGAAGAGATAGGTCCCAGTGCCATTATAATTGGCTTCTCAGTCAGCCCCCATTGTCAGCCACATTCAGAGATTCCGGTTTGATCATATGCTCATTCAGTCCTGGTCCAGCTGGATTTGATGAGCTCCCATTAGATCAGGCACACTGTCTCGGTTGGTGGATCTGCCTCTCCCGGTCCTGACTTCCTTGCTCATCTTCTCCCACTTTCTGCTCTTCAATGGACCTTGGGAGCTCAGTCCATTGCTCTGATGTGAATGTGGGTCTCTGTCTCTATCTCCATCCATCGGCCGAAATTTCTATGGTGATGATCAAGATATTTATCAATATGACTATGGGACAAGGCTAGATCAGGCACCTTCTCCTTTGCTGCCCAAGTACCTAGCTGGGGACATCCCTGTGGACACCTGTGATCCCCTCTAGAGCCAAGACTCTTGCCAATCCTAAAATGACTCCCTTAATGTAGATATCTTATTCCCTTCTCCAATATCCACCCTTCCTCCATCTCCACCCTCCCACTCCCCCAAGCTCTTCCCAGTCCATCCCTTCTCCCTCCCTCTATCCCTTTCACCCACCCTCACCCCTAAATCCACCCCTATCCCCATTCCCATGCCTCCACCTTTTGCCCAGCAATCTTGTTTGCTTCCAATTTCCAGGTGGATCTATATATGTTTTTCTTTGGGTTCACCTTGCTATTTGGCTTCTCTAGGCTTGTGAGCTATAAGCTTAATGTTCTTTTTTATGGCTAGGGTCTACTAATGAGTGTGAATACATACCATAATCATCTTTTTGGGTTTGGGATATCTCACTAAGGATAGTGTTTTCTATTTTCATCCATTTGCATGCAAATTTAAGGATGTCGGTTTTTTTTTTTAACCACTGAGTAGTATTCTAATGTGTATATATTCCACACTTTCTTGATCCATTCTTCCATTGAGGTTTCCAGGTTCTGGCTATTACAAATAATGCTTCTATGAACATAGTTGCACAAAAGCTTTTGTAGTATGATTGGGCATCTCTTGGGTATATTCCCAAGAGTGGTATTGCTGGATCCTGAGGTAGGTTGATTCCCAATTTCCTGAGAAACCTCCACACTGATTTCCAAAGTTGTTGCACAAGTTTGCATTCCCACCAGCAATGGATGAGTGTTCCCCTTACTCTACATCGTCTCCAGCATGGGCTATCATTGGTGTTTTTGATTTTAGCCATTCTGACAGGTGTAAGATGGTATCTCAAAGTTGTTTTGATTTGCATTTCCCTGATCGCTAAGGAAGTTGAACATGACCTTAAGTATCTTTTGGCCATTCGAACTTCTTCTGTTGAGAATTCTCTGTTCAGCTCATTACCCCATTTTTTAATTGGGTAATTTAGCATTTTAATGTCTAGTTTCTTGAGTTCTTTGTATATTTTGGAGATCAGACCTTTGTCTGATGTGGGGTTAGTGAAGATCTTCTCCCATTCAGTAGGATGCCTTTTTGTCTTAATGACTGTGTCCTTTGCTTTACAGAAGCTTCTCCGTTTCAGGAGGTCCCATTTATTCGTTGTTGCTCTTATTGTCTGTGCCACTGGGGTTTTACATAGGAAGTGGTCTCCTGTGCCCATGTATTGCAGGCTACTTCCCACTTTCTCTCCTATCAGGTTAAGTGTGGACAGATTTATATTGAGGC